>VYXH01003091.1:214328-249404 GCA_013397275.1 Burhinus bistriatus
AAAAGAAGAATAAAGTTACCTCTTCCTTTTGCCAGTCTATAAAGGTGAAGGAAATTAAAGTTACAGGGATTAAGCCTGCTGTGCCATCTATGCATTCATTCACCTCCTGATTGAACTTCAGTCGTGCTGCAGGGCATGGTTCTTCAGGAAATTGCGAACCAGGCTGAGAAGGGGGCAAAGTGGTTTCCCAGGTTATTACCTGTGGGCAGCATGGAGCTAGAAAGGGTACCGGCACTGCTCACGGGACCAGAAATGAAAAAGTTAAAACCTGAGGCTGTTGGAGAAGATTGTATTGCCCACAATTTGATTGCTTTTGTCGTTTGCTGAGCGGCTGAGGTTTAGTAGCCCCATCTAGATCCCAGCAATCTCATTGCGCTCACACATATGTATCCTCTGAGAGTGTTGCACCCCATTTGCTCATGCAAAGGATTTTTAATGTTAAGGATGTTTCCTGCTAGAAGGGGGAATGCAGAGAGGGTGTACAAGTTCCTGCCACTACGGCAGGATTTCAGCTTTCCAGCGCTGACACTGGTTCTGCAGAGGCCTCCACTCTGGAAATGAGGTACTGCCTAATATGAATTTCAGTGTTGGCCTCAATAACCATGCAACTAAGGAAATAACATTTATATCATTGCATTTAGTGAAAGATGCAAAGCCTTCCAGGGTTTAAAATTGACTTAGTTAAGGATGCAAATCTGTGTGCGCGTGTGTATTCCTTTTCTCAGGTCAGATGTGGTTTCTTTTAGTTTAGTTCAAGCCACTTCTTCATGTGTGTTTTTGTGTGTGTGTATATGTATATGTATATGTATATGTATATGTATATGTATATGTATACGTAACTGAAGTAAATCGCTCTCATACAGAAATAATATGTCCTCTGCACTCTGCACTCACAGAAGCTGTTGACTATTCTACTGGTTGAAAGAAAATGAACAACAAATTGAGAGGGTACAAGTTTACATATATGCAAAGTTTTTGCATTTTTCAACCTTGAAACTACATCTTCATTGGCAATGCACTTTGAAATTTCTGAAATCCATTTATAGATGGAAAAGCTCTTGAGGATTTTTCTTATTTTCATGGGATCCATGGTATTGCATACAAAAAGAGAATATGCAGAAATTTATTGAGTGAGAAGAGGGACACGCTTCAGGCTGTGCACCCAAGAGAAGCACAGCTGAGGCCAGTATAGATTTGTCATTCTTTTCTGGCAGTTCGTTTCCTACTTGCTGTATCTTTATCACGGGAAGGTAGCATGCAGAAGCATTTCTAGAAAGCCCCTTGTTCTAGGTGATTTGAAGATCATGAACTATTTTAAGGCTCTTCTCCACACCAGGCCGTACCTGCATTGCTTACAGCTTTGTGACACTGCTATTTAGGTGGAAGTAGTCATTGTTCATTTGGTGATGGTGGTGGTTAATGGTTTTCTTTATTTTGGGGAAATAGAATTGCTCTTTATCTGAGAATGAAGTTAGGGGAAAACACAACATTTTCCCTTTTTTCCCTTTCTTTTTTTGGCACTTTCTCCCAACCTCACTTTGAAAAGTACCATCATCCTCATATTTCAAAGGGACTGTGGTCCTCATATCAGGAATGCACCTCTTCCTCTCCTCATGAATAAAACTCCCAAATTTCCCCTCATTGTCATCCATTGGAAGAGAAGAAAGGAATCTCTCAGTTCATATGTGCAGGAAAAATTTAAAAAAATGTCCAGGTTTCAGCACTCTGTTTCTCAGATGCCTGCCCTGCTGTGCATGAGCGAGCCCAGGACTGAGGTGGGTTTCTTGCAATTAAATTTCTGAGAAAGCAGTGTAGCCCAAATGTCAAAAAGATTGCAGCCAAATAAATCTTAGGTGAGTTGTTTGGGAAAAACATGCTTCTAAAACAGAGTAGAGATGAAACTGCAGGACCAGAGGATAATTCAGTGGGAAAGAGACCTAGAGAGTTCCCTAGTCCAACCTCCTGCTGAAAGCAGGGTCAGTCAAGAAGTCAGACCAAGCTGATCAGGGCTTTATCCAGTTAACCTCCTTGAAAACCTCCAAGGATGGAGCCTGTTCAGTCTCTCTCAGCAACCAGCTCCACGGCCTGATTGTTCTCACTGGTAAATAGTTTTCCCTTATATCCAGGCTAATCTCTGGCTGCTTTCACTACAACACCTGCCCCATTCAGCATTTTTCTTGTTCAGAAGCTCCTCTTGTTTTACTTGACGTCCCTCATGTGTATCAACTCCAACTGAGCTTTGGCTTTCCTAACACCATGCCCACCTGCCCAGGCAAAGTTCCTAAATGCCTCCTTCGAAGCCCTTCCCGCTGCACGCCCTCTGCCTAGTGCCTTTTTGCATTGCCCAGCCATCTCACGGCTCTGCCTGACCCTGGCTCCCCTCACCAGGCCTGAGAGGAGGAGATGGGGCAGTGGTCAGAGATGGGAGAAGGGGTCAGGGAGAAGGAACGGATCGGACAAGCAAACTTTCTCTAAGCAGAAAGTAATTCTGCATATTTTATTTTCTGGGTATCTGACTTCATGTCCTGGGGCCTGATTTGCTGAAATGCTGAGTTTTGCAGCTGCAACTGAGCTCAATAGGACCTGAACTCTGCTTTAAACAGATAAAGCAGAGCACACTGGAAAAATCTGGCCGTAGGTGCCTCAGACTGGAAAACCAAAATTTTGTCTGTGAATCTGTAAAATAGGGCTAATAATATCCCTTATTCTCACAAGGGTCTTGTATAAATAAATGCATTCATTGCAAAGTGCTCAGATACCACAGGGATGAGCTCAATAGAAAAGCCCAGGAGGCAACTGAAAATTCTGTCTTTAGGGAAGGATTTGAATAGTGTGCAGTAAATAAGGTTTGGGGCCTCTCATCTTATAATAAAGAGTAAACAAGAGACTGAATGACTGCTGATTAAGTGAGCAGCGTCTGTCCTGCGTGATGAATGAGGTATGGTCCTTTGGAAAAAAATCTATATGTGACTGTGTCATTAACAACTATGCCATAATACATAGACACAATGGAGGGGACAGATTTATCTCCTACGTGATTTTAATTCTGACGTTTCCCGGTCTTTTGTTAAACTGACTCTGAAATCATAAAACCGTTCTTTTAACATCATTTCTGCACACACTTGTATGTATGTTTATTTAAAACAGGCCTATTTTTGGCATACAGTGTTATTCCCACAATGTTGATAAAGCAAGAAATACTGTCACAGTTTACATTTTCTATTTGTTGTACTAGTTCCTCCCAGTGCACATGAATCCTTCTAGCCTTATCAGTGACTGGGAATTCATTTCTTGTATGGTTTTGTAGTTCCCATATTTAATCCATTGCATCAATAATTGTATTACAAATGTATGTGTTAAATGTGTATCTAGCATAAAACAGGCAATCCTATTAGTTAAGGAAGCTGTATTCATGCCTCTATACACAGAAAAATCCTGGATGATGTGTTTGTCATAAATACTTGTAATGAGAAAGGAAAATTGGGTTGTGGGTTGCTAGAAGGAATTTAAATAAATTGTTTTATTGCTATTGAAAACTTCAAAAATAAGATGCTTTCTAAAGCAAGGTACAGCACTGTTCTTAGGAAGCAATTTTTTTTTTTTTCCTTAAAGCCAAAAGAATTTTAATTCCATTTGAGTTTGGTCATGCAGCTGCATTCAAAATGTGTCCTACTACAGAAATAGAGGAATTCATGGGTTGCTTGCTAATTTAATGTTACCTTTTGTTTGAAATATCACTGTACTATCCTCATACAACTTCTTTCTGTAAAAAGGCAACCTTCTGATGGGGATTTACCTATCGGTTCTTGGGCCAGATTGTCTAAGCATGTTAGCCAGTTTTCAGCAAGAATTTTTCTCCCCTTCCTACTCATAGCTGCCAAAATTAACCCTTGCTTGCTTTGTCTACCACTTGGGAACAAGGCAAACAGACTGTCAAAACAGCCCGAGAGCATATTGCTACACCTGAGAACTACGCATCAGGGTCTACCAAAAACCCCTCTAGAAAGAATGCAAAAACCCTGGGCCAACCCCTAGCATCTGCTGCCATGTGTTAATTACGACATCACCAAAGCAAATGGGGTTCTACAAGGGGAAAAGCATGTTTACATGAAAGTATGATGTCTGAAGACACAAATAAGTGTCACCTACAAGAAGAGCTTTAAAGTTCATATCTGGTCACATCTAGCATGAAGAAGAGCAGATGGTAAGTCAGCACCAGAAACAGCATCAATATTTTGGGATTAACCTGGCTTTTCTGTAGCCAACAAAGTGCAGGGATTATCGGCTTTCAAGATTTTGTTTTTCTCCCTGTGCTTTAATGTCACACAATTTCACAGCAGCTAAATATGACAGACGATGCTACTACCCTCCTTCAGATTTCATACTGGAATGTTATTGGAAAATTCAAGAAACAGCTGAAGATGGCTTAAGCTTTCAACACCATCCTTGTCATCAGACCAAGAACTTGTGCAGGCACAAGGGGGAAAGAAACTACAATTATGGGAGAACAAGTAAACAAATATTTTGTTGTCCTGTAACTTTTGTTCCTTGCCAGGCTTTAAGGATCTTGCCATGCATTTACTGTCAGATCGAAATCCTGCTGCTGAACTGATGTCTGCTCCCTCATTGTACACTCCATCATCGCCTGAAAGATGCTGCCCCTGTAGCTGAGGTGGCTGGGTGGATTTTGAGTTACCTCTTCAACACATTTTGCAGGATGGTATGTTGCTATGAATCAAAATGGATTAAGATTTACTTTAATAAGCCTGCTTTAATAAGCCTGGCTTTTAATTGTACAGGTTTAGGAGGGACCCCACAGCCCATACTGCGGGGGTAGAAGTTTCCCAGAAAGGAGCAAGACAGAAGCTAGAGATAAAAATTGTTTTGCCTGTCACAGTTCAATCTGCTGCTGAATGTATGTCAAAGCCTTCAGTGGAATATGATGAAAACATAAAAAAAAGATGAGGAACCTACCCAGAATAATAAGATTCACGTGGTAACTCAAGACTCATATAACCTAACCTACAAGATCCTAACCCTCCCAAGAATTATGTCACTTTTCCTAGTGACACGGATCACATAAGAAATCATTGCTTTTGTGAACAGGGAAATGTCATTTAAATCTAAGCATTTAGCCTGTTGAGGGGAGCTTCCTAGGGACTGGTTGAAATTAAAACGAGGAGAAAAGGGTTGTATTATTTTGTTTCATTAAAATTACACATAACCTTGGGTAGTCTAAATGTTAATTTTCAGCTTAAAAAATAAAAATAAAACAACAAACAAAACAAGAAAGTGAACCAACCCCAGATAACATCTTCCCTACTCCATCCCTTGTCTTAAGGCTGGATCAATGTGCAGAAAAGAGGGAGAAATGTTTAAGCTAATAGGAGACAATTATAGCAGTCAAGCTTTTTCACACCCACCTTTCATTCCCTCCCTAAAGTGTATTTGCCGCCCAGACAATAGCAGGCAAGATATGCCATCCATTGTTTCGGTAATGATACAGGTGGGTGGAACAGGGCTGCTCGCATGATCCCACGACAGAGAAAAATTCCCTGTCACTACAGCGTGCTTGAAAGGCTGTGTCTGACAATCCTGTCTCGTCCCATCCCTTCCTGCTTCAGCCTCTCCCTCTGGAGTGCTGGAGCACAGAGGTAAGCCACCTCCTCTGCCTGGTCTCCCCCACCGGGCTCCCAGCTGGTGGGAAGCCGGCTGTGTGCCCTCCCCAGTGCGGCGCTCCCAGTGTGGCAGCGTTGCAATCTGGACGGAGGAAAAGGGGTCGCTCTGTGGCTTGTGAATGTGTTTCTCACGCCAAACCTCTCCCCCGCTGCCAGGCCCAAACTGTCCTCTTCTCTGCTGGTCTGAAACCTTCAGGCATGTGAGACTGTCCTCTTCCAAACATACCCCAGAGGTGTGAAAGTGTTTTAAACTCCGCAGCCCTTTGCATGATCAGGGATTCCCTGGGCTTAGCTGAACGAGAGGGATGAGAATCTCCCAGCTGGAGCCCGCCCATGCTCCAAATACCACATAGAGTTTGCTTTAATTTATAGTCATTACTAATGCTCCAATGCAACGATTGAGCCCTGACAACCACTTTGCTAGCCATATCCCACTGCCTGGGCTGCAGCCAGGACAACCTGTTTGAGCTGCAAGGACAGCTTTGGAGGCCGGGGACCCTGAGTACACAGCCAGACCCTGCGGCACGAGGGTACCCAGCCATTCGGGGAAGCTTTTTGTGTTGACCAGGCTGCACTACTGCTATGAGCAGCCCACCTCCCAGCACTGGGCTGGAGCAGTCCTGCACGGCTTAGCAGAGACTGTTGAGATATATGCCATGGGAAACCTGCTTGTGTTGTTAGGAAAGGCAGTAAAAACCCATAGAATAATGAGCAGATGGTTTCAGCTCTGTTTTCTCAAGCTGTATATTCTCCCGCTCTATGAACTGCAGGCAATGGAAAGTAAATGGTGACTACTAGATAGCGGTTTTTAAAAAATACTAATACATATACTTTCACGTAGTCTAAGTACTTCAATTGACATCTTATTCCAAAAACCAGCACCCTTTTTCCCTTGCATTGTAGGGGATCTGAACAAGTAGTCCTCTTATCGGATATATTAATCCTAAAATAAGGAACGGAACATGCAGAGCCATAGAATTACATAGGGTTATTGGAATGGAAAATGGCACTTACTTCTAGAAAATACATATCTTTGTTGTTGCCTGTCTGTAATAGAAAACTGCATCTGGAACTGCTATTGTTGTGGCAAAGTCTAAAAGGAAGCTTTGTTTCTTCAGTAATAAGAGGCAAAGCCGCATAGCTTTCAAGCTGCTGCAAATTCTGCATGCCCTGTGCAGAGGCTGCTTTTAGAAGGCCCTTCACCTATACCGAATGCTGCCACGGGACAACAGCACAAGGGAAATTTCAAGTCCTCTGCTCCTTGCAGGACCTTTCTGGCTGCCCAGCACAAGGTTCAGTAAGCAAAGACATAAGCCAATAACAAAAGAGCAAATGCTTTTATTTATTTTTCCCTAATCTCTAGGGTTTCAGTGACACTCAGAACATACTTCCCAAATGAATAATTTAAGTCTTTATGGCTCATTCAATTTCAGTTTACACACTGCATTTTATCCAGCTCAGGCTATGTCAGCATAATGCAAGAGATAGATAGCCATTCAAGATACTGAGTTAGTATTCTCCATATATGTAACATTGGCCAGTATTCAAGCCCGGAGACATAACAGAGGCTTTTGTGCAGATATTTTTGGCTGATATTGGGAACTGCTATGATAAAGAGGGATGGAAGCCATCTGCAGAAAACACACACACACACACAAGAGCAGTTTTACTGGTCAAGGAATCCAGGATCAATGCAACGCTTGAGCTCTGGATATTATCAGAGCTATGCATGAGCAAGAATTTCTGTCTAAGAGACAGCCCAGGATTTTGAATCTTTCCATATTAGATCAGAACAGAATGTTTGTTTTCAGAATTTGCCCTACAAATGTTTTTAATTAAAATGTTACTTTCTATTTTGACGTTTACCATTTATAATCTTTCATTTTAAAGCAAAATTTGCAGTGAAAGCCACTCCAAAATGGAGCCAAGAGGTTCCAGCCTGATCAGCTTCAGTCTTTTGAAAACATTGCATTACAGAAAGTGAGGAGGTCGCTTCATTACTTTCCATTTTTTTTCAAAATGAAATACCATTATAATCAATATTTCCTGAAAAACATCCCAGTTATAACAAGCTGATACTATCTAACACAAAGCTGCTTCCACCAAACATTTTTGACCATATCTACTGAGAAGTACTTATCTACACAGGGAGAATTCAGACACCTGATATCCCTTCTGTGCAATCGTTCTTGCTTCTGCCTCCCTCAACCTCATTTCTTATTAAAGCCACAAAAGGAAGCAAGCTAGAAAACTGTAGGGGAGGGGAAAAAGACCTAGCAGAAGAAGCAACAGCTGATACAATAGAAGGAAATGCCTTATTCAGGGACACCACTAAAGCTAGCAAGCACTCCCTTGCACACATATTCCCCAGTCCCAAAGGGCTGGGGTAGCAAGCGATGGCTTATGTGGGAGGGATATGCTGAGCTGAGCTGAGCTGAGCCTGTCGTCTCCCTCATGCAGGCTGCGTTCAGGGGCTCTGCAGCCAGTCTGCCTGAGCCCCGAACTTGGTTCAAATGAAATATTTAGCAGGAGAGCCAAGAGGATCATCTCTGCACCAGGCACAGACTCCGGCACTTTGCTCATCCCTGCCCTCGCTGTGTGCTGCCAGAAGGAGCAGAGACACTGGGCTGATAATGCACCCCACAGGACACGTCCAGCCAAGCTTCCCGAGACGTGGCAGGGAGACCCTTCCCTGGCAAAAGGCATCAGCTCAGCTCTCAGCATCACAAGGGCTCAGCTCCTCCACAGTAATTCTGCGTGGGATCAGTTCTTGCTTCTGTCTGCCCAGCGTCACGGGTGGCAGTGCTGAAAGAGTCAGAAGTCTAGAAGGTGCTGCTTAAAATTAATTAAGATGCAGGCTTAAGTCTGCAGAAGAAGCATGGGAAAACTAGTGCCTTACAAATAAGGCAACATGCTGAAGCAGTCAGACTATATATTTAGAACTGGGAAATTACTATAGGGAAAAACAGCAAAACATTAATTTTAGAAACAATGATAAACAGAATTATTTATGTCCTAGTAAAGCAAAAGTTTTAGCCCACACACTCCAGGAGGATTTAAGCACAGCTCTCCTCCTGCTATCGTGTCCCCTGGACACTTGACTTCAATCCATCTTTCCTGCCCCAGTCTCCACCCCTGGCCAGGCTGCCCTGAGGGGCTGGGGAGCTCTGGGGACTGCAGGACGAAGCCCAGCCGTCCTTTCCCTGCCCGTGGTGCAAGCCCTGCCTAGCCTCTCTGCCCAGCCACGCATGCCTGGATGAAGGCTTAAGGCATGGCTGGATGGCAGGGAGTTTGTGGCTGCTTCCATGCTTGTTCCTTCTCTCCCCTTTTCCCTCCCCTCTTTTCCGCCCCCTGCATGAGGACTACATAGATGGCACCGTAGCGTGGTTCATATATGCAATAATAGATATTTTTACATCAGCTGCAGTGAGGTGGGTGCCAACTCAGTGATGCCTCTCACTGCAACCAGTGCTTCTGTTTACCACAGCGTGGCAGTGACAATTTGCTTCAGACCCTTATGGTGCAATTGCTGTTTACGGATTGCATCTCTATTAGTTCATTCTGCTCTGTAGTGATCCCTGAGAAACTCAGGAAAGACAATTTTTCCAAGTAAAGATACGACAGTCAGGGTTCCAGCTTTGGCATTGAACTGCACAAGGGCAATCTGATTTTAACTCCCAATTCGTGCCACAAGTATGTCATCATTTCAAGCTAGGATATCACCAGTGTTTATTCAGGATATGTTTAGTGCTTTTTGGTAGGAGAAGAAGAGTAAGGTACCAGCATAATGGAGAAACCAGTGCAATATTGTCTTTGGCTTTACTTTTAAATGGAATATTTCTACTTCCTTTTAAAACAAAACACAAAGACTGTTTCCTCCCTGCCTGAGGTTTGTTTTGCAGTGTTTCGGCATAGACTAGGACTTGTATGGTGTATTATTAATACAAGTTATTAATAGGAGTTAATAATGGAAGCACAGACACTTTAGGGAATTAGATCATTACAGTTAAGACTAAGAGGAGCCTACACAAGAAAATGAAACCTTACATTGCTTAAACAGCTTTAATAATAACCAGTGGGTTTCCACTCATTAAGATAACTTTAAGTATCCGCATCAGAGAGATGGTCAAAGAAAACGTATTCAGAGATAAACTGAAGAATAAAACAGGGCAATGAATGAAGAATGAGATCACACTTCTTTCTAAATATGCAAATAGATAAACATCAGAACAATAGATTTTCTTCTGTTCTGTTCACAAAGGTGCAGTTTGCTTATCTGAGATCATTGTGAGGCTGGTAAAAACACAAGGCTTAATACAAAATCTCTCAGAGGCAGACAAACAGTTTGGCCAGGCTGGCTTTATTGTAGTAGAACTCTTTATGTATATATATATACACACGTACACACACACATATATATGTATGTGTATATGTAAAAAAACCCCACACTTATTTTTCCCTTTACCTACTGTTCCCTTTATACAGAAATATAATTACACAGAAGAGTGGAAACAGGAAAATAGTTATTCCTTTCCTTTAACATAGTGGGATGTACACAGCCATATAAGGATGTTATCTGTGTGACATGCATAACTACCTTTACAGACCTTCACAGTTTTCAAGTAGCTTTCATGTGTCATCTTACCTGTGGTGATAAGCAAGTCCATATTTCTTTGCAAATCAAACAGGACCTACTACAGTCTGTAGCTAAATTTTAAACAAAAGAGCATCCATCTGCTACAGGTTTTAACACATTCATTTTTTACCCCCTACTGTATTTCCCTCTCTCACCAGTCCCATACAGAACAAGTCTGCTAGTAGAGAAAGAAATTATATCCTTTCAAACATGCCAACAATTTAGTGTGGTTTGACAAGGAGGCCTGAAACCATGTTTCTGCAGGAGAGCTTTGATGGAAGATTGTGTTCACTGGCTTTTCTTTTGGCTGATAAAGCTTCAAAACCTGAACCGTGAGCTGGCTGGTTGGAGCGCTTCCTTTCTTTTTCATCTGCTTTCCATCCCCATGGTCCTTTTTGTTCATTCAGAAGACATGACTCCTTTCAAGCTTTGTCCCCATCTCACTGCAGTCCCGGGGCTCCTTCCTTTTGGTTTGGGGGCCATAGCGTAGGTATTGAGCCTGTATGGAAAAAACCTCCAGCAGCATCACATTAAAAAGCAATGTGTGAGGGTTTCTGGTGGTGACAGAAGGTCTTATAGCCGAGGTCTTCCCATAGGAGATGCTGGGAGACCCTGCCAAATGAGCAGAACCTTCTGCCTGAAGACCATGGAATTGGCATAGGCTCAGCACTTCTCACAACTGAAGTCTAAGATGCCTTGTTTTTGTTAAAACCTGATGGAAAGTAGGTGCCCAGTTTCTCACGTGCCTTAGAAAATCCAAGTCTTGGCTGTTTCTTCCCATCGTACTCTTAGAGGCAGAGTGCCCAGGCAGAAGCAGGGCCTGCTCTGCGTGACATGCCATTCAGGTTAGTGTCATTTCACTGCTTCCGAGGGTGAGGGGAAAATCCACACTGGGAATGGCCAGGCCACTCAGACATCCTGTCTCCTCTTTACAGCTCGTTACAGCTTCTCCCCCTTGTGTAATCACCCCTGCAGTGAAGATAAGGTGCCGTGAGCTTTGCTATGAGCTGGACAAAATTTCCAGGACCTATTTGGTGCTGAGGTCTGGACTACCACATCTTGACTGCCATTTGCTCTTGTGCTAGCTAGATTGAAGTTTGTTCAAGTGCACATGCCCATTCTGGGGTCATCCTTTCAGTTACAACATATAAAATTCACACAGTTATGATCCCAAGTTTACCATTTGATTTAATGAGATGGAACAAATGGTCCCTTCATCATACCCCTTCTAATCAAGTTTACTTTAGAAATTTTTCATAGTGCACATCAAATTCATTCAGAGCCTGCAAAAGCATAACATACAACCATACAGCAAACCTGTGGTGCCCTTTTAAAAGTACGCTCAAATCCATGCTGCCATCCAGGTGCTGAAGGCAAGACTATTATCCGCCTTTCTGCCTCCCTCATTACATTAGCTTCCCTAACAAGAACAGGGAATTGAAGGGAGTTACAATACAAAACAGCATGTCAAGCTTTTCAAAACAGCAAAAAATAAGTTATCAGGGCTTTCAGATTTTCATTGTATTTTACCACCATTAACTAAACCTGTTTCTGAGACAGATATATTTTATAATCAAATTTCTTTAATGAAAAGTTCAAACCCATAGATTGTGCTAGTGTCAGGGACTGCAATAGGAACTGATGACTCGGTTGTCTGTCTGACAAAAGCTAATTCATAGGAGTCATCTGTGTGAAAAATAAACTGCAACAGTATTCATAAAACATATTGTCCATGAACAAACTCATGGTAAATGTAGCCTGAATAAGTTTTCACCACTGCTGTTTCCTTAGAAAGATATGTCATTCCTTGAGACGTACGCATGGTAAGCGGTGCTGAGAGCTGCAGAGCAAATACACAGTGACTGGGTGCCAACAGTTTTACCAAAAAAAAATTCCCCAGATGAAAGAGAAGTTGTCATCCACAAACCCACAGTCAGCACAGATTTAACAAGAGAATCAGTGTCAGTAGAAAACAATGATAAAAAATGAGCAAAGCTATAAATATAAACGTGGAAAATGTGTATTACATCATTCTGTGTTACTGGAGCAATGATATACATAGTCACAGGGGAGAAAAATGGAACGACCAAGAGGGGAGAACTGTGTTCAACTTTAAAATGTCAGTAGTGAAGAAGAGGCATAAAAACCTGAGCCTGAAGGGACCTACATAAATGAGTGTCTCTGATAGTTCATCCATATGCTTTTTTTTTCCTCTTTCTGTAGATATCTCTATCCATTGTGCTAATTAAAGACTTCATTTACATGTACTTTGTCTCCCTCTTTCTCTTTGCTATTTCACTCTGTTCTGTTCTTTTTTTCAGTGTTGTCTCTTTCCAGATACCTTTTTAATTAATTTTTCCTTAAGGTCATTTTTTTCTATCCAGTGAAGAAGTGGTTGCCTTTTGTTCTTCTTTATTTTCCTGTCTTACCTTTTTACTTTCTTTCTTCCTTCCTTGTGTTTTTCAGCACTTCTCCCTCCTTTTAGAGACCTCTTTTCTTGCTCTCATGCTTCCCATTTTGTGGGTCCCTGTGCTCGCTTCCTCTCTGACCCACTCGTCTCTCTTACCCTAGCTCCTCTATCACCAAAATTCTCACATAACCCCTTTCCATAGCCCTTTTCTACCAAATTTACTTATGCACATACACAACCTGTCCATACTCAGACTTGTATCCTTTTCCCTTCTGTCTACAAATAGAAACAGGGATGAAGTATCCTATTGTCTGCTATTGCAATTCCAGACCCAGGTTAGATGCTCAGAATTGGAGATTTCTATTCTGACCATCTGAGCCTCTGCTGCCTGGGCTACAAGCTCCAGATCTGTTAGCCAAGACATGAGGTATGTGGGCCTCTGTGTCCCACTCCTCCCCAGAGATACATACTTAACAGATGCTACAGGAACATGCAGATAGACGGGTCATACCTATGTTGCTATGTATATAAGTCTTATCATCAAAGCCCTTTGAAGACCTCATAATCTTGGATTAATATTTCTTGGCCCAACAACTCCACAAAACAGGGACATCAGAAGTGGGAAAGTAATGAGAAAACTAAATAATGTGTCTTGGGCCATGCCAAGAGCCCATAAGAGAGCCAGGAAATCAGCTTCTCTCTACTGCTTTGCTCGGTTGTCCTTCCCCAGCCTCCCATACTAGGCCATGCAAACCTTCTCCAGCTCTTTCCATGCAGTCCTGATCTCTGGACGCATATAAGCTGTCTCCTGTTTTTCTCAGGAAGATGTGTAGCTCTACGCTTCTCAAATACATATAGACTTCTTTGCTCATTCCTATGCAGTCCTCTCTTATCTAAATTCTTCCCTACCTCTTGTCCTTTTCTGTATCCATGTTCCTTCATACTTTTGAGTGCCTTCCCAAACTCCCTCATGATTCCTAGACCCCTTTTCTCACTTATAGCTTTCTTATACTACTGCTAGCATCCAGTAACAGCTCAGACTGGTAAAGGGAGCTCAGCTTTGGACCAAAAAGATAAGCATAGTTTTTCCTGGCCCTGTGACCACTGTGCCCTTAGTAAAGTTGGACAGCTTGTTGGTAATGGCCACCAACAATGAGGAAAAATGACCCAAGCTGGATTCAAAAGAGGAAGTGGGATAAGTTCCTCGAAGGTTTTTTTTCCTACTGACTTGGGTAGAGCTGAAGGCAGCAGTATCACCAGGTTCAGGAAAAACACAAGGAAGACAGGAGCATCACTATCTCAATATTAGTAAACGCTACGCAGGCAGCGACCATGTGCTGAGGTCAGGTCAGCACTCCCTGGCGTCAGCATGCTTTCAGAGGCACCTGTATACATGCTCTTTCAGCATGGCTTTCTAGGACATTTAAATACGCCTTCATATGTAGCATACCATGATGTAGTCTGTTTTCAGCCAGCTGTTTTTTGATGTAGAAGTTGCCTGTTGAATAGTCAGTGAGAAATACTGGTGTGTCTTTTCATGACACGCCTCCGCTCACTCACTTTACCCAGACACTGGCTTGGGCTCAGCAGCTGAAAATGTCTGAGTACCAAAGAACTGAAAATCCAAGGGAGTGATTATGAAAATCTATGACAGTTTCTAACATACCTTTATTACCTCTCTAATGAATTTTGATTGATTTGATGCAAGCAGGTCATTATGAGCATTTTTTAATCAATTCACAGCTCAGAGCTGCTTGTGGAGTTGGCACGATGACAGAGCATCGGATAGCCATGTGAGGCGGCGCTGCCTGGCAGCACCGCACAGTCATGCTGTGGTCTCACACCGGGTGTGCTCATCGGGTGGTGGTTGCTCCCTGTCAGCTGGCTGCAGAAACAGCTACATACAACCGAAAAGACCTATGTCTATTTTAAATGGGAAACTAATTCTATTCCCACTTTTGTAATGCTGCTGGCTTCAAGCTTCGGGTAGATGTTAAGATAATGCAGGCATTTTAACTAGCTGGATAACATGAACATTTCTTTTCCTTGCTGCTTTTCTCCCCTTGGTGCTTTGATCTGTAGAGGACTACTTTGTTCCATTTCAAAATCCAGCAGCTAAGTGATCATTGTTTCTGGCTAATAAAGACCACAGTCTACCAGCTGACTTAGCGTGTTATTTCACTTGTCTCTCTTGCGCTCTGTCTCTCTCTTTTTCATCTTTTTTTCCTTTTTCAGTGAAATGTTTGCTTAATTCATGGGCACAAGGTTAATTCCAGCTGCTCAGTTCCTCTATAGAAATCTTCCTCATCTGCAGCAATAGATCTGGAAAGATGAGGGGAAGCAAAAGGAGAGCTCTGATGCAGTACATAAATCACATTAGCAAACCGGCTAGGGTTTGTTTGCTCTTTCTCATTAGCATTCTTTCCCCACTAGTTCAATAGTGAATTTTAGCTGACTGTTCCTTTTGAGACGAGGCCCCCAAAGCCTTCCCTCCTGCCAGTGTCACATTTCTTTCCTAGCTTTTTTACCTCTACTTATCTAAGCTACTTTTAAAATGTTTTCGAGGGATCAACAACCCCTGAAGTCAGACCTCTCACACACACTGTCTTCGTGTTCATTCACACCTAAAATTCATCCTTAAGGAGAAGAAGAAATATTTGTTAGCTCAGGAAAAAACACATATATGTATGAAAGCAGTCTAAGTGCTAAATGGAGCCTGACCACAGGGGAATTGAAAGTTTGGAGGCATGCTGTTGCTTACACTAAAGCTAACTCATACTTTCCTCGTTTCATTTTTCTTTTTCCACTTATGGTTATTACTTGTCATTATTCTGTATTTACACTGTGGCAGCATCTGAAACCCAAATCAGGATAGGGGCAACTTCTGTGCAAGACCCTTGCAGTCAAGCAATGAGAGCTACTAGGAAATATCCTGAGGGAATGTGCCGATCCCTTAAGCTTGACAGGTTCTGAAGAAGAGCTTTGATTGAGGGAAAAAAAACCATTTTTTGGCATAGTAAAAGTAGAGGGTTGCGGTTTTCCCAGAAATAAATGTTTTGATGCCTAGTTTCAAAGTAAGTTCAGATTTCAAAATATATTACATAGTATCATGTTGTAAAAGTGTAACACAAGATAGAATAAAAAGGTCCAAATTCCTGCACAGTGCTTCAGTTTTAGCAAAAAGAACAGTCCCATGCCTAACTTAACATTAAACTTTGTGCAAGTGCCACTTTTCATCAGGGATTTTGAATTTTTAGCATTTCACTGCAGGTTGGAATAGAATTATAAAAATTCAGGCTTTTGGATGTAGGGATGTAAAGTTTCTACATTTTAGGAAGTAGAAAATACTTTGTGTTCTTGAATGACATTTATGGGTCAGAAAAAGAATACTGCAGAGTTGTGAAGGAGCCAGGTACGAACTGACTGATGTGCTACATTGTGTCATATTTGCTGAATTAATATTTTGCTCCGATGCATATGTTTGATTTGAAGAGTTCTCTCCTCTGGAGATTTCATAATTACTCAGATTAAAGATCCAGATTGAAAAAAATGACATTTATAAGGTTCAGCCACGTTCAGCCACACCTTGTCACCAGCCACAGGGAACATAGCCTCTAGAAAAGATGCCATTATTCAGTAGATAAGGATGGCAACTCACAATTATTATATTTCCTTTCAATGTTTTAATTTCCATGCTGTGTTTCAGTGACACTGAGAGTAACAGTCAGGACAAACCAAACCTAAGCAACAGCTCCTTGCCGTTGCTCCCTAACAAAAGGAGATGCATCACTCTCTATTGCTTTGACCTCTTGCAATGAGATGTAACAAAGTGACATAAAGAGAAGGGGCTACGCAAGCTACCAAGTTTACACTTGAAGGAGTTTATCGCAATGCTCAACCGACTTCTGAAACTTCCTTCTAAACAACGTGTTTGCTGAAGTCAATGAAGGATGGTCTCTTGACTTCAATAGGTTCTGATGAGGCTCTTCAAAATTATTGCGCTGGCTACCTGAGTACCCGCTGTATCTAACACTGAATAAATACAGAAAATGGATGAATGCAATAGGTATGTGAAAAAAGAGTGTGACGCCTGCAAAGAGTTTGAAATAAAAAATACAGACAGTTTAAAAAAAAAGGCAAAAAACAGAGACCAACCTTTGATGTGTATTTTTTTAAATAAAGATTCCTGTTTAATCCTACAAAATACTATTGTATTTTAGCTGAATTAAACAAGCGATGTGATCAAATTACTTGTTAATCCTGTATTGTTCATTTTCTCTACTGTTAACACCACCCAGAGTCTAGGTCTGTTTAACAGCAGACAGAATTATTGATTGGTTCCGTTTTGCACTTAAGAATAACACAAACACTCATTTGGAGTTCTTTATCAAAATACCCAACTATTAATGAGTATATAAAAGGTAAGAAAAAAGAGAGAAAGTGAAAAACTAGTCTAGACATCTCAGAAATAAAGACAATTTCCTGTCTTTAAACAGATTTCAGCAATGACAGTTGGTGGATAACTCTTCTAGCTGCTCGGTCTTGCTATTTTGATGACAATTTGTAGTGAATCAACAAGTTCAAACATGGAAATTTTCACTTAACAAAAAGTTTCATTTTACCCAAACCAGGATTTTTAAATTCCAATCTGAGAGCTTTATAAAAGATTGTTATTCCTTCTACATAAATCAGAAAAATATTTCTAAATTAAAATTTAATGGAAATTAACATTTTTTAAATTAAAAAAGGGAAATGTTGATTAAAAAATGTCACAAATAAATTTTTAGGTTTTTCCAATATTCTTATTTTCATTATTGAAATGTAAAAAATATTTCCAAACATTTTTGATGTCATAAAATGAGCTTCCCTCACTACAAAAAAAAAAAAAAAAAGTATGGAAAATATTACATATCTCAGCAGAATAGTCAAGTCAACTTGCATCAGCTCTCAACTGAAAAACACAGGACAGGCTTTTTGACTGATTCCCTTGAACTAAAAGGCATGGTACTGATGGATGTCATCTATGTCTCTATATGCATACGTGTAACATGTATGTGGAGGTCATCCATAATTACCTTCAAGGCTGGACTTCCAGTGGGATACAAGGGAGAAAGTTGCCTTTGACTTCATTATTCATGGCCCTGTTATCTGTTAATTTCATGTAGAAAAGTTCAGGTGCCATTAGTAGAGACTACTGCTACTCTTCTCTCTTTACAGCTGAGGTGCCTGGAGTGGCCAGATAACCAGGGGATTGTTGGGCACTGGAAGTGGAAAAATGCTCAAGTATGAAAGTGCATCGACATCCTCACAGAAAAGTCTTTAAAATGACACAGAAATCCTACAGCAACAGAGGACTTCTACACACTAAATGAGGGTTCATGCAGAGGGGCTTAAGCTTTTTTTAAAAGACAGAGTCCATTCTTTTGCAGAATAGCTGTAAAACAGTGTGGACACTAGAGTTTTGGGACAAGCAGACACTGAAGTTGGGGGACCCTGGAGGTGTTCAGGCCCTCTAATGACAGGCCCTATAGCCGTGGTTTCTAAGACAGGGGAGCTGCATAACCTTCTGGACCTCACTGTCTCTCTACACCGAACACAGAGAGAACCTACATGACCTAAATGACCAAAGGTAGCTGGGATGAATCTGGAGTTGAAGGTCATTACTTCCATGGCCTAATGCAAATAAACCCAGGCTACTATCATAATCTAATTAATTCCATAAGATTATCCTAAAAGTATTTAAGACAACGTAGAATAACAGAAAAATGGTACACAGGTGGTCATTTATATGAGCTTCCCTATTTCCCTGCTTTGGACAATGCAGATGTACAGCTGAATATCTGTACAGATGTGTCTACCATGCACGTTATACTAGGAGATTATCCACAGTGGCTAATATGGCTGTAAAAAGTATATAACTTGGTACCACATAAAAGCATTTTTCACCTGGATTGTTTCTGAGCCTCAGCAATTGCAAATAGTTTCCAGGAAGAATTTAAAATTGTCTCTAAGTTGTACATGTAGTGTTTTAATAGGTTTTCAAACAGTCCAAATACATGGTAATTTTAAAATAGTTCCTCTGTTCTGCTGTGGCTTGGGAAGACTGCAGGAGAGAACTGTCTGATAAAAGATGGGCTTCCACTTGAAATAAAAATGCCGGAAACAATATGTATACAAACAGCAGATTATTTGCCAGCACTTTGTGTTTTTCCCTACTGAGGTCGCAGTTTTTAGAATGAAACGAGATTATTTTCTCATCTTATACTTGAAGTGGATTTCTCACTGAAGTCACACTCCAGGGTTTGCAACAACAGAGACCAATAACACAGGATGGATGCCATGAGCCAAATCTGTCTTCCTGCAGAAAAAACCTTGGGAGATAGAGCAGAGGTAAAATAACAAATGGAAGAAGAATGAAAGCACTGCGAAAAATAAATGGTCAAGGGATAATTTCTTCTAACAATGCAGAGGTTGCCACAGCCTTCACAATGCAGCATACACGCAAGCAAAGCTTCTTGGGGAAAAAAAGTGCCTGTTTTCTTTCAAAACTTTCAGTGGAAGGCTGTGTGCATTTGTGCACACTTAAGGATGTGCCATGGGCTCCTACCAGCACTACTATGACAATATTCAGGATTTTTCTTTGAAGAATAGACATATTTAAAGCATCCTATGTCAACCTTGTCAAAAACTTCTATTGTGGATCATTTCATGTGCACCATACATAAAATAATAATCCCCCTTCTTCCTTTGTGTCCTTGAAAAGGTAGCCCTGACCTATCCAATTTTTCCCTGTGTGCCAGATCACAGTTACAGAAAATTCAGACCTCCGATGTCCTCTTTTCCCAGCTTTGCAGACCCCTCTCTCTTGCAGAGGTCCTGCTCACCATTCCTCACCAGCCAGAACTGAACTGCAGCTTTCTAGTGGCTATGGCACACATTTCAAACCAGTGGAGGGTGTTTAGGAAAGGAAAGGAATAGTTTTCAACCTAAGGAAAAGCAGACATTGTGGAAGTTTGTCTGGTCTGGCCCAGGAGGTAAAGCAGAACCCATGGATCAAGTCAGCCACTGGGAGGTGGGGAGGGTGTTTAGACCCAGACACAAGACTGCTCCTTCTGGAAAAAAATAGCATGTTTAGCTTAGATGAAGAGGACTTTCTCTTTCCTGGAATTCTCTTCCTTTTTTATTTTTCTTTTCTCATTTCCCATGTGCTGCTGGTAGCTGAACCCCCCAAAGCCTTTTGGAGATGGATAGCTTCTCACCTCAACCACTCTGCTTCAGGAAATTTTGCTCAGGGAGACGCCTCAGCTCGCTTCAGTGTGAGCTGAATCAACATCAGATATATAAGCTTCACTGCATCTTACACACGGGTTGCCTTTGGAGGCGGGTGGGTTGGGAGAAAAAAATTAAAGTGAAACATTTAATATTCTCTAAAAAGTCAGTAGATCGTTGTTTCCACCTTCACGCTTTATTAAGCGAAGGCTGCTCCTGTCTATCAGCAGCAGCAAGCAGCGCACCACTTAGACACTAATGCTCAGAAATCTCAAGGAAGTGGATAAAAATAGAGGGGGAAATGCCAAGTAAGAGTGGTCAATTCATAACACTGGCTTTCAATATTTGTTGGTTTAATTAATTGAATGTTCAATTACCCAAACACTTTGCCTTCTGTTCTAATGATATTTCAAATAATAGATAAAAAAAAATGTCCAGTTAAGGTTAGGAAGCAAGCAGAGAAGAAAAATACCTTCCAGGATAAGAGGTAGTAAAAAATCAGACATTTGTTAAGGAAATATTTCCCTAGATAACATTCAATTTTGCATATGATTATTCACAGAAGACACAGGGTGGCCGTTCAAATATACACATTGTTTTTCATCACTGGTTTAGATAAACACGATGCTATCATTAAGTCATAATGGACTCTATCTGAGGGCTGTCTCTACATTAAATATTAGCAAACAATTTCTGTATTTGTCTGCCCCAGTGTTAAGAGATTGTTGACTTTGAACCCTAACACAAGGCGTTCCTTTTCAGCATTTTAAAATAACACCCTCTTTATTATTTTTTCCATAATATTTAAGCAGGTTGGATAATTTTGCAAGGAGAATAATCCCCTAACTTCACTTTAATGGAGGTTTTGTGAAGTCAGATCCTGCAGAGGTTTCAAAACTATCATGAAATACATAGACATTAAAACCATGGCCTGGGCATTAAATACAGCAATGATGTGGCTGCCAAGGCACTTCACTTGTGGTTGACTAAATCATGGACAAGTCACAACAAGAGCTTTAGCGAAACACGATTCCAAAGTCAATGGGACCTATGTAAGATTAGGCCTAAAGAGTGAAACTACCCAGATCCTAAAGCACTCCTGCCAAAACCAAGAGGAGATTCAACACTCACTATGTGAGAACTGGATGGAAGTGTTTTGTCCCAGGGCAGTTCACTAAAGCCAACATAACTCTGTTCAATGAGAGCTGTACTGAGGCTCCTGGTCCCAGTACAAACCCTGTTTAACCATACGTATAGCTGTAAGCACGTGTACGGAGGTCAGTAGACTCCAACTTTACATTAACATTAAGCACACAGCAATGAGTGTACACAGAGGAACCGAATGAGCACCTTGAAGCTCATATTCTGTCAGCTCATAAAATAACCAAATATACTTTGAAATTTGGGCCTGGTCATACATAACTTTCCTAAGCACAACCGAAACCACAAAAAATTGCCCCAAAGCCAACCCACCCCCCCCAACCTACTTTCCCAGACTGTATAACGACACGCATTCCAGCATAGTTCTGCAAATCTGTTATGCAAGAGCCATGTTCCCAAAAACAGCCTCTGGTTATAGCGGTGCTGAAAATATGTTGTTGTCTTTTTTATCAACAAAAACAAGGGAAAAAACCCTTATTTGTAAAAATAAATGTCCAGGTTTTCATTTATACAGGAATGACTTTGTTGTGTGGTATGCCCTTCAATAAAATTATAGCTTAGGTCCACGAGTGTGTGCATGTTTTGAGGTCTTATATTCGGTCCTATCCTTTCTTCATTTTAAAGGTATTCAATATCGTTAACAACCAGGAATGTAAATTACACACATACATACTCATGTACATTGCCTACCTAATTTTACAACTCCTGTTAAACGCTTTAATTACACACAATGGGTTATAAATAATAAGCCAGAAATGCATCCAAATATTTTTTACAGCAACACCAGAAGCTATGAAACTCCTTAGAATATGAAAGATCCTCACTGAAAAATAGCTTCCAAAATTTACAAATTAAAAGTCTTTGAGAATTCAGACCCTGAGGTAGAATTGTATTTTTTTTGCAACTTTTAATCCACTTTACACTACATTAACAGAATTTTAAAAGGCCCATGTTTTAAGGCCCTTGCTGTTTTGCTAGTGTGCTCACATATTAAAAACTACAGTAGAAAATAATTTCTTTTACCTAATTAAGAGAATTAAATTAATGTACTTCCTCATAATAACTCAGCACTTCTCCAAATGCACGTATTTTCATTATTTGAATGTATATTACTTATTTTTATCCCTTTGACCTTATTTCTTATAAATATGTTCTAAACTTCTTCAAGACTATGGAAAGAATATTTAATACAAACTAAAGTAATTATAGTCTGAAGGTTCTGAAATATAGCTGAAGTGTATCCCTGGGGCTATTTCCTTGTAATTAGGTATGACATAAATAATCATGATTAATTATGTTTCCAGATAGTCATCTGCCTCCAATGAAATATTGTTATCCCTGATAATGCTTAAAATAAAAACCCCACAACTAAGTGTGTTTAAACAGAATATTTTCTTAAACCTCATGTGCAACTCAGCCACACAGGCTATAAAGGGCTTTGAAGTTGCTCTGATATATTGTGCCACTGGAATATCAATTCTTCATTTCTGAGCGCATTAAATAATACTGTCTGGTGATAAATCAAAATCCAGGAGACCTCAATTACAGCAAATAATTGTATTTGATGACTTTTTGTTAAATAGGTTTTGAATATGATCTTGATTTTTCTTTTGTCCAGTTTACTAAAGATGTGATAAATTGTTTACCTATTTGTTACATACCTCTGGTTACAGATGTACCAAGAAAGAGTACAGGCAGATATGTGGATCAGAGAGCTTGGACAACCGAAGACAATTTTAAAGAAACCTTTGTTGATTTCTTTTTATGATGATTTCATGAGCACCAACTGTGTTTCTAGATCAAGAACTGAACTTTTCTTCTTTGAAAGAATGCCAAGACCTTTCCTGTTTATGTCCAGCACCTCCATGTGGTGTTATTAATACACCAAGAGTGACCTGAGGCTCATCTTAAATTGCACAAGACATTGCCCTTCCAAAGGAGTTTGGAAATAAAAATGAAAAGTGGAGAGCACCATTAGCAGCACTTTGGACGTGAAAAACCAAGGCTCAGGGCATGCCTCAGAGCTTGACCTTCAGGACCAGACTTCCAGGTGAGTACTGACCCTACTAAGAGCAGCTTGGCTGGACTCGAACATGCCCAGCAGCACACCTGGGCTGACCCATGGCAGAGCACCAGTGAAGCCAGCCCCCATGAGCCCGCTCACTGGCATCCCTGGCTATCCTCAAAATGGGAGAGTGGGTAGGAGGCAGACACCATGCCGCTGCTGAGGCAGATCCAGAGAGAGCCCTCTGCCAGAGATGAGTGGCCTCCACCAGAGATGACCAGTGTGTTTGCTGGGGAGAGCTGGTCACCACCTGAGCCCCTCAGCAGGCTGGGCTTACCCTGGGTTCTTCAGGTGGGTCATGCTAACGTAAGCATGGGTAGACCTCAGCAAACCCAGAAACTGAAGCAAGTGTCACTTCTCGACTTTGTTCGCCAGTCCTTTCTTCCTTCTTTGCGTTGGCTGGTTTAGTCACAACTAAGTTACCACCCTCTTTGGCAGGGACAAAGGATGCAGGGCCACCTTCAAGCTGTAAGCAGCACAGCTGCAATGAATAAACACAAGGACTACTGTTAATGCAGCAGGACGATCCCTGGAGATCCACGGCTTCAGCAGGCCTGCCCCTGGATGCACAGATCCCCAACATCAACGCGGAGGAGGTCTGGGAGAAATGAGAAGTGCTCAGGTTTAAAGCAGCAGTCTTAACAAGCCACAAGGTGGAAGCAGAAGAGCCAGAGGGGACGGCAGCTGTCAAGATGAGAAACAAAATAACTAAACAGGATGCTCAGTTGCAAAAAAACAGCAGGAAAGAAGGGGGCATAGTCTTAAAATACTGCCATGGACCTAAAGAGGAGAGACAAGGACTAAAAGTAGGTAAAATAATAAAAAAGCTAATAAAACCCTCACCTGCCAAGAGTGTCAATAAAATGATAGGCACAAAGGCAAAGGATTTTTTATTGGCAGCAAGAAGCACAGATGGTCAAATATATAAAACATGAGCCTATATGGGTTTTTCACCTGTGTTACATTTCCCATGAATGAGTGCACAGGAAAAATGTGTACCTGGATTATGTTAAATGTGAGCAAACTATGGATTTGTATTCATGAATATTCTCACCATAAAGCCACGTTGAAGATTTTTAAATCCTGTTCAGTTAGGTCTGATAGAAGTATCATAGAGTAGCAATGTATTTGCCAAGGTGTATTCATGCAAGGTGGGAATGGAAGTATGAAGAATTCTGAAGAGATTTGTTCTAAGCATACTCGTGCTTGCCACATCAGGGTTGGGCAAAATAATACCCAAGCTAAGTCTGAAGCAAATCACAGAATTAGAAGGCATTTCCAGTCACTCTCTCATTTTGCTAGAAGGCATTACTGTATTTAACATACAAATTTGTACTATTGTCTCTGATGTAATCCCTGCTTGTGCAAATATTCAATGAATATGGTACAAAGTTCCTGCCAACATTCAGTTGCCAAGCTGCAGCTGAACTCTGTCCACGTTCTCAGTGACTGAGAGCATGATATTTTTAATGCTGCTTGAAAAATAATTTACATGGCAGATACAACCAAGCCATATAATTGCATCTGACTTCTGCAACTGTACCTTAAAGCCTAGTTACATCATTCAAAGAAGCATCTTTCAAGGAGACAATATTCTGAGGATAATGAAATCCCAGCAGAATAAAGACTGGGGAAGGGACAATCTCTGCAGGCTCTACAAGTGAGGAAGAACTGGGAAGTGTATGCTGTCTTTGGGAAGTGCAGAAGGATGCAAACCCCAGCCCTTGAGTCAGCTGGTGAGCCTGGACTTGTGTCCTTACCAACTCTTTAGAAACAGCCTTGCCAAAAGCCCATCGCATATCTTCATACTGATGCTGAAGCAAACTATTTTCTCAGTTTTGCTCAGATTCCTTCTCAAGAGGAATGAGCTGCTTTGAGGCTGGGAAGACAACCAGGGGAACTACAGCTCAGGACTGAAGCATGGAGTGAATCAAAATGACACTGTAAATATGCAAACATGAACCCAAACCAAGCAAAAAAAAGGAAGTATCAAAACCTATCTCCATTCCAACTTTGATGGCGTCATTAGAACTAAGCTATACACTTTTTTCACCCATGGGCCATATTCAGCCCTACAATATGTTCAAGCATTGTACATTAATTTAAAAAAAAGTTGTGCAAGTCCACCTATGATTTGAAGTTGTCCCTTGAAGGCAGCCAGAGCTCTCTTTTCAGTGCAGAAGTTTCCTTGATAATTTTTTCTTTTGTTGTGGCTCTGTACTAGTTGGCTTGGTCAGCATATACTTGCTTTCTTCTTTATCACGTTGTTTTATAATGAACTGTTTCAGCATGAGGCCGCTTCCCATTTTGCCTTATAACACAGGCATGTGGTAATTGGCTCCAGGAAGGAGCCAAAACATATGTTTCCTTATGGCACTAATTAATTAGTCATATGCACACTTGATATTTAATTGCTATTGTACACTCTGGACTGTGTGACTTCTGTGAAAACTTTACACCTATCTCAATTAGAAACACATGCAAAAGTGAAAAGTGTCTGCAGTTTCTACAAGTGAGAGAAGCAAAATTCACTAATTGCAGCATTAATTCCTAACACATCACTTTTTTAAAAAAAAAAAATCCTCTGCACTGTGCCCAGTACATTGTCTAATGTAACCAGGCCTGGAAGCATAAAGCATCTGCGCTCTACTTAAAACTGCTGATATGACAAAGAAAAACCTCTTCCTCAGGACTACTATTCCTCTCCTGTAGCATAACAAGTGCTAGTCAACCACAAGTGCTCCTAAGAATGGCTACTTTTAGTGCTTCTTACCAATAACAGGCAGAGGTTTTGCCCATTAAAGGTTTTATTTTCCATCTTACAATAGTGACGACCATTTGGAGTTTTGCCCACACCTCTCTGTGCTGAATTTTTAGGTATTTATAACATTTCTATGGTACTTACTGCCATATTACCAAAGCCCCTCACACTCATTAATCTCCTGTATAAATTGTTCCTTTGTTCATTTCATAGATGACTTAGATAAAGACCACAGCCTTTTAAGCAGATCTAGCAGGAAAAAAGAAATTGAGAGTAAATTAGATATTCTTATTTGCTCATTACTTTTCCACTTTAAGTGTTCCTGAAATAGCCAGAATGATTAAAACAAACAAACAAACAAAAAAGCCACAGGGCTAAATTTTACCCTTAAAAACGTACGGGTGACTGTGAATTTGGAGCTACTGGAGTGAGTTCCGCAAAGGGCCATGAACCTGATGAAGGGACTGGAGCATCTCTCCTATGAGGAATGGCTGAAAGAGCTGGTACTGTTCAGCCCAGAGAAGAGAAAGTTCAGGGGGAATCTCATCAATATGTACAAATACCTGAAGGGAGGATGCAAAGAGGATGGAGCCAGGCTCTTTTCAGTGGTGCCCAGTGACAAGACCAGAGGCTATGGGCACAAACCAAAACACAGGAATTTCCCTCTGAACATCAGGAAACACTTTTTTCCTGTGAGGGTGACTGAGCACTGGCACAGGTTGCCCAGGTTGCCCAGAGAGGTGGTGGAGTCTCCCTTCTTGGAAGGAAGACAAGGACTTGGGTTACCAGCAGTAGGTGCCCCTGTTTGAGCAGAGAGGGCTGGGCCAGATGACCTCCAGAGGTCCGTTCCAACCTCAACCATTATGAGAGTTTGTGAACGCCATAGGACACAGGTCTGAATGTGTCTCCAAAGACAGAATGAAGATAATTTTATTTTAAAAGCAGGGTAAAACATTGGATGTCATTCAGGCCACCGCAGAGGCTTATTCTGAGAAGTGCATGGTTAAAGATAATTGTAAGAGCAAAGTTCTGAGAGTTTGTAAGTTACTTAGTGTAATAACTTTACTAATAAACTAGTAATAAAGACTTTGAGATGCACTGGATTTGTGAATGGAAGCCTGGATAAATAGGCAGAATAAATAATTAACTCAAAATAACTAATGAACTCAAAAAAGACCCACATGTAGGGGCCTGATATGCAAGCAGGATGATTTACCAGGAAAGAGTCGTGGTGCTTGCCACCCTCAGCTGTCCATGTTCTTCTCTCTGAGGTCCCAGTCCTCCATGGCCACACAAACCTCAGCTGCTCTTGAAGCAGTTGCTGGGTGTCGTGGTTTGGGCCAAATTGGCCCAATCCAGTGGAACGACAGATGCTCGCTCCCTCTTGCTCCGCTCCCGAAGGGAGGCAAGAGAGAGAGAGAAAGAGAGAGACTTAAGAGTTTAGAAGGAACTAAACTACTTTAATGAAATATTAATAATAAAATAATAAAAAGAAAATAATGAAATATATACAAAACCGTATCAAGCTCCCAGGATGACAATCACGTCACCAGCAGGTGCTGGGGAAGTCCCAGACTGGACTCAGTGACGGACGGGAACTGGATTCCGGATCTGGATTCAGGATCGGGATCAAAGGCAGACGCAGAGATAGAGTCCTCCTCGGACGTCGGCCATTGAAGAAAGAGGGCTGACCCTTTGATCCCTCAGCTTTTATACTGAGCATGAGGCAGATGGGATGGAATACCCTGTTGGTCAGTTTTGGGTCACCTGTCCTATCCGCTCCTCCCCGCAGGTGTGACCCCTCTACGCTTTTCCGCTTCCGACCCTCCAACGGGGCAAGTAACAAAGTTGGCTGCCCTTGGGTGTTATAGCAATAAGTATAAGCAAGAGCCTCTCTGCATCCCATTCCTTGGCATCAACTATAAACATGGGTCTTATCACTCTGAGAGTGAACAGTTTTCTGCACAACATGCTGGTAATTTCAGCAGTTAGAAGAGGCCTAGCTAAAAAGTAAAGTTACTGAACAAAATTGGTCCTGTTTTACCTCAAACCAGGACATTCCACCCCTTATTCCATACCATTTGCATCTTGCTCAGATCACTATTACCTCAGTTTCTAAGCCAGCATAGTAAACAGGCTCCCACTTTTCTCAATATATCAGGGTGTTATTTCTATAGCTCAGAAACTGGTAGGTGAGCAAATGAATGCCCTTGTAATGAGGGCAGAACGGCCAGCTGAGTGAAAACTTTTTCATACCAACAATACTAACTTATGCCTGGGAACCTACAGCAGACTGAATCGTTTACAAGCAAAAGAACATGCACAGAATAGCATGAATTATTTGCAGCAAAACCTGATATCTCAAAGACAATATTGCCCAATCTAGGGGTTATAAACTTACATCTAAATTCAGGTTTGTTCAGTGTTTGCTACAGCACACAAATATTTTGTGACTGTGGATCAAAGTAAGATTTTATGCTATTCCATACCATTGCACCACTGCATAACATGAAAATTGACAGTTCCCAGTGTTTTCTGAACCTCAAATTGCAAGCATAACTCAATGCCTGAGTAGCTTAGGCCAGATCTAATTCCTGACAATCTCATATCTTGTCATTTACACCTGTGCAATAAGAGGAGCAAATGCAGCACTGAAGGGTGCTATTTTTCTCCCATTCCTTACAGAGATGTAAATGAGTTCAACCAAGTGAAGGGCAGTGAAGACAGTGGTGCAAACTCAGGAAAAATGAGTCAGGAATATAAAAACCTATATTCCTGCAGAAGGAAAATTATCTAAGAGAAGCAAATCAACAGGCAAGTGTACAGAAATGGCAGTGGGAAAAGGGAAAGAGGACAACTGCAATTTGAAAACAACCATAGCAAAAGTTCCTTATGAGTCAGAGGACCAAACGAAGACCAACAACCGGTGAGTGGAACAACACACTCTCTCAATGACATCTGGGGTATGACATCTGAAATGAATGTAGCCCATAGAATTTTTCCACAGAAAGCTGATTGCAACATTTCTGCTGCTTAGGAAACAGAAATTGGAAACATATTTTGTAAAAGACCATTGAGAGTGTTAATGTCTGTAGAAGACACATCCCAGAGAAATATGTGTAGGAAACCTGAATATCTAAAGTGATGGGAGAGAGAGACTTACCGGTAACCTTAAGTGATACTGACTTCATATAAAAATCATTGCGTTGGCCACCCTGCCCCTTTATTGAGGCAAGTAGTAAAATCAAAGTTAAATTTTAGAAGGTGATGTGTCCTAAGAAAGTGAGCTGACGAGAATTGAAAAGGCTCTGGTTTCACTACACTGAAAAACCGCACTGTCTGGAATTTCATTTTACTTCTCTGGCACCAGAGGCCCAATGCATGAGCTACTCAGGCATTGAGTTATGCTTGCAATTTGAGGTTCAGAAAACACTGGGAACTGTCAATTTTCTCAGATTGGTGACTGCTGCAAGTCTGGCAATACCAGTGGTGGTATGTCAGTTTACATCATACTGTATAGTATGAGGATCTGAACTGGCACAGACTTTTTTTTTTTTTTTTTTTAAGTTAATTATAGATCAAGTTTGAAGACCCCTCTGTGTATGTTTTTTGTTTTGACTTTTCAGCAGATCTTGAAGTCAATGGATCTACAGTGCCTGAGTAGCTGGGCCTCTGTGTACACTTTTACTGTTCTTATATTGAATGAACCATAATAAGGACACTGGGAGAGATCTGCTATTACACAAAGGAGAAATTCGATAGTTAGTTTCAGCTGAAACAGGGGTAACTTCCTACATGTCTCGGTAAACCTCCCTCCCAAAAACCCAGACTACTCCCATGTGCCTACTAATTTCTATG
Source organism: Burhinus bistriatus (assembly GCA_013397275.1). Taxonomy (NCBI): domain Eukaryota; kingdom Metazoa; phylum Chordata; class Aves; order Charadriiformes; family Burhinidae; genus Burhinus; species Burhinus bistriatus. The sequence goes on from VYXH01003091.1 coordinate 244,167, forward strand.
GAACAGTCAGGTCTCATCCTTCTTTCTGAACTCAGCTACTTAGCTTCTTGCAGATTCAGGGCTTAAACACCATCCATGCTGCAAGACAACAGCAGAACTCCTATTGGCTTCAAAGGGGCCAAAATTTCATGAATGAGAGATGTGCTGCTCTTAACTTGATTGAAAGAACTTGTTTCATGTCAATGACTCTCAGCAGGACTCTGCCTAGGGTCTGATTCTCCTGTGGGCACAGTCTATGCAGACTGCTCTTAGAGGATGCCAACACAGTGAAATGCCCTCTGTGGGAACACCACCATCCTCTCAAAACTAGGCGTGTTGCTAAATTGTTATGTCCTCAAAGTGTTTGTATTGCAACCCTTTCCAAGGGACCAAGAATCTGCTCAGTCTGTTAATGTATCCTTGAGATGCTCATTTTCCCAATGCAAAATAATCATGTTTTGAGGGCATTTCAGCACTAACATGAACATTAAAAACATACGCATATTCACAGAGCAAAATATTGTAGCTACTTAAAATTATAATGAGTTGGTGCAGAATGAAAAGAGCCAGTTGCCTTCCTGAGTCCATTTGCCATGGGAGCTAATTAAGAGCTCTCAGAAGAGTTAATACATAAGGAGGAACTCATACTGAGTTTAGGGTCAGGAAGATAGAAGCTTGTCTTGCACCCATGCTGCATTTCCGTACTCGGGTATCCATATCAGCACCTAAGTGCTTGGAGGCTACAGATGGTGGGTAGGATTCCTTACAGGAATTCCTTACTCCACTGTGGAAGAGACCACAAAGGCCAAAAGTCTGTTCTCTTTTATATGTATAACTCACTTCACAGAAACTTAGCTCCAAATACTGTGAGGGTAGCAGAGGACCAGAAAACTGCCTGAAGTCCTGTTTTGGGCATTTTGCAATGTTTACTGTTTCAGTTTCTCAGACTTTCCAGTTTCATTAAAATAATACAACACTGCCTGCTGTTCAAGCAGAGCTCTCTCTATATCTCTCTTTATTGTTCCCCTGTTGAATCAGTCTCACAATAATTATGTGCAGAGATGCAAAGTGAAATTACTGTAGCAAAGGTGCAAATTCAGCCCAGAATGAAAAAGGGCATCAATTTCAAAGTCTGTAACTAGGTACACTTCAATATCAAATGCCCAGCAGGAGGCCAAGAACTTCAATAGTTATTGAGCACATTATGCTTTCTCATTACGTAAATACAGCCTTGTGCTACAATACATATTTTTTTTACAAAAGACTTCAGATGATAGTATTTGAAATGTTGCATTAACATTCAGTTTAGCTTTAGTAGCCAGCACAAACGTATTAACTCATGAACCCTGAGGTCACAAGTTCTCCTAGAAAACACTTAGATTTACTATAGCTGTATATATATATATATAATATTTGTAGCAAAATAAAAATAATATTGACATTTCAAGAATAGATAAATTGGCAAAATAAATGTTCCCAGATGATCTGCTAACCTCTGCTGATTGTGCCAATTACCCTTTGCAGGTGTAATTAAAATAATTTGCAACAAATTCATCTCCATTGCATGGTCATTGTTTAGTGGTAAAGTAGTTGCACTTGAAAAAGCTATTCTGAAAATGGTAAAAATGAGAATTTTCATCATATGGAGCAATTTAGCTTCCCTGCTATGTTAAATTGATAAGATAATGTTACATTTAGCATCTTTACACTTGCCCAGACTTGACACGGAATTTATGGTAAGCTGACACATCATTTGCTTTTGGCAGATGTCGATTGCTCTCATCATTATTTTAAAACAGAAAAGAAATTATAACTGCAAGAAACAAAAAGGAGGATTGCATCATTTTCAGTCCCAATCAAAATATATTCTTGATTAGCTTTATGACACTGTTGGCTGTTTTTTCTCATATGTTGTTTCCATTATTCACTCAAGAAGTTTCTGTTGCTGTTGTGGCACATTTCTGGAGGTGAAAAATGCAACAGATAGATAAAATATTTTCCTTTATTTTTCTGACTAAAGGATACAACGTTTTAATGTACATTTCCCTGACTCCCTGAATATCTGATGGCAAATGCTAATAAAACATTCACACTGATTCTAGTAAGTCAGGCCACTATAGTCATAGTGCCAAGTTATACCAACTCAGTAAAGAACTTCAGCGATAACGGGGAATTTGTCATATCTCTGTGGGCAGACAAATTTTACTCTTCCCATGAATGGGGATACGAGCCAAGATACGAGCCAGCTCTGAATTAGAAGCCATTTAATTAAAGCTAGCGTGGTGCTGAACCCAAATTAGCAAGGTTTACCAAAAGGCAGCAGATATTAACTTGAGCTCAGCATGGTGACAGGGCTATGTGCTTCCAGCCAAGTCTGCATAGACAATGCCTTCCAGATGACCCAGTCAGCCAAAGAATGACCAAGGATGCAGGAGTTAAAAGGAAGGTATCTTCCTTTGAAGGAAGGCTATCTCTTTTCTTATATATAATCCTCATGCAAAAAAAAAAAAAAAAAAAAAAAAAAAAAAAAAAAAAAAAAAAGGAACACAAAGCCCAGGGTTTAANACAGCCCAGTGGTTATATATATATATATATAGTATTTGTAGTATTTAGTTTTCCAGCCCTGTTATATTTAGAAAAATAATATCAGTTTTATTGGACAATCTATGCAAATGGAGATCAGAAGAGCAGCAGACTCAACAACATTCTTGTCTGTCCCAGTCTTTACTGGGGATACTGACAGTCCTCCTAATGGACTAAATTCACGGACCATCAGGACTTATATTCAATTGTAAAAGAAAGAAAGCAATTTTACGTGAGGATATCTTTACACCCAAAACCTCCCATTACGGCTCCAGGCACCAGCTCTTCTAAATTCATAAAATCCAAGCAAACCAAAGGAAATGGGTGATGGGAAAATGAAGAAAACACCTTTTCTTGTCCCAGATGAAGTATGCAAACAGTGGTCTTACAGTGCTCTGATATGCAGGTCTGGGTATTGCCATTAAAATACCACGTATGGCTGAAATACTTAGCATGTAGACAATCCTAATTATCTGTTAAGTACTGTGTAAACATCAGAAACAGTCATGATATTCCCAATTTACAAAGCAGTAAATCAAGGCAACAAAAGGTTATTGCCAGTCTAATACAGCAGGGAACTATTTAGCTTTTAATTGCTCTTCTTGATCATTCTCTTTTGGTTTATTTCTTTTCATCTGCTTTGTAACTCAGTTAGGAAAGAACTATATCTAGATGCCACCTCTAAAGTCCTTTACATTTCATTCAAAGCAGCAATTCAAATTTGAAACTTGATCCAAAATTTATAATTGGTGTTTTTCTAAGGGTCCAAAATATTTCTTAAATCTAGGTAGCTTCAAACATTGGGATTTCTAGTTGAATACTCATTTTTTTATACGCTATAGATTCTCCTTGTGATGAAATGGAATACAATATGCAAATACAATCTGAATGGGAAGATAAGCACAGAAAAGAGAATGGTGTATGTAAAAGTGTTCATGTACAACTTCTACTAAGGATCAAGGTGAAGCAGTGCAATAAAAATATTTTTATTTGGAACCATTTGTAGTTGTGCTTTTTTTAAAAATTGAAAATAAAAATTTTCCTTGGAAAGTTTATGTTAAAAAATTAATCAAAAACCTAAACTTCCTCTAAAAATTGGTTAGTAATTTTTTTACTATGACGCCTTACTGTGTGTAAAGCTAAGTACATGTAGAAGTCTCTTGTAGCAACAGAAAGGAATTGATCAGTAGTCCCAGTAAAGGTTTTTCATAAACCATTTTTATTAAAAAAAGAATAAATGGTTCAAAGTAAAACTCATGGAAATGCTACTATACCTGTGAAACAATGAAGGAAAAGTTTGACAAGTCAGGGTTTGAAGTACCGTATTCAAGTTACATTTGCACAGAGGAAGGACTAGCTTAGGGAGTGGAGTTCCACAACCTGCAGCACAAAAGTCAGTAAAATTAAACTCCTGGGGGAGGGAGTGGAGAAATGTCTATTTTTAAAATACTTCAACTTCTAAGCATACAGATAAAGCTGCACATGGATGTATTATTTGAGAAGTAATGCATGTTCACCCAGTTAAGACTGTAAAATACGTAGGACCAGAGTTATGATTACATGATGTACCTCAGCTTCTGCAATGTTTACCTTTTGAGTGAATAAAAGTGAAGCCATAATGTTGTATAATATATAGTTCTGTATTTAATGTTATATTAAAGAATGTGTGTGTGCATATATTGTATATATAGGCAGCATATATAGATGGATGCCTACCTATATATATGGACACACACAAAAAAATTTATATGCAACACAGTCACACACAGTAATAAAATAGGTCAGGCCAGGGAAGTACTTCCAAAGCATTTAGCAGGAATAAGCATTTTATCTTCAAGTTTGCTGAAGTATTTTGTCATTCAGATTTCGAAAGTGAAATGGAAAATATGCATCAGACTTGTATCTTTAAAAATAAGCTTCCTTACAGAGAATTTCAGATGTGGAATCAAATGCTTGCTATTTGAATTTCCAAAGCAAAAAAAAAAAAAAAAAAAAAAAAGCAAGGATTGCCAACAGAATTAGTTGCATCAAAGGGGAGTCAGAGGTTTTCATAACAATGACACAAAGGACACAACTTTCCTATTGCAAAGACAACAGAAAGGCATTAAATTAGCAGGAAATTCAAAACAGCAGCTTCTTAGAAATGTAGAGTACAACTGAGTATCCAAGACTACAATACATTGGCACTCCTACCTGAGCAAGGTCAAGTCTTCAATCTTAACTCAAGTTGTGTGAGGAGATGTGAATTCCACCGAATTCCACCATTTGGTATTACAAACATTGTTTTTTTTCTACAGGAGCAGTGATGCACATAAAACCCCCCGCTGCTAATTATCAGTGGTAATAATTACACATTTAACAAGTTACCATTATACATCAAAAAGTTCACACTAATGCGTGAATAATTACTGGCTTAATTAAGCATCCGATATTGCATCTACACACAAAAATGAAGCATTAGTTAAGAGTGTGACAGTGGGTTTTATGTTAGATAAAAGGAAGAGGTAATTTTAATAACTAATGCCCAGACTAAATTGCACACAGTTCACAAAAAGTAGGTAATTTCTATCCTTCAAAACATTTTAGGAGCGTATTTCCTGCTGCCCCTCGCCTCTTTTCAGTGTAGGTTTCAGCTGCACATACTTTTTTTTTTTTTTTTTCCCAGAGGGGAAATCA
>VYXH01003091.1:249544-320485 GCA_013397275.1 Burhinus bistriatus
GTTTTTTTTTTTTTTGGGGGGGGGGTAAAGGGTTCTTGTACAATCCCCCTACACTGAGAATCCATCAGCTTTTGCGTGTCAGAGCACAGGGTGCCTTGTGGTGTTTCACGGTGTAGGAGCTGATGAAATCATACAGTAAACAAGAATGTCTCTCACATAGACACAGACATACACCATCGTAAACATTCTGTGAAAATCAGTTTAGGATGCAGCACTTCACAAAGAACGACTGTTGCTACAATGGCTTTCATCAGGTTGCTGCTTCTGTGTTAATTTTCCTCCTACTATTGCACATGGCATATAAAGTCAGGTCTTGTGATAATAGACATTTATCCACATTGTTATTTGGGCCCCAGCAATGAAGGAGGGTAAATTGCAGGAAGGAAGACAAAGTCTCCCTACTATCCTGCAAATGCCATGATTTCACAGTTTTCTATTTTCATTAACATCTGAATAAATTTCCTGGGCCGAGATTGCTACGTTTCATGAAATGCAGCACTAAGTCATCCTTGCTTGAACATCCTCCTATCACTGGTCAAGGACAGAAAATTATCCAAGCCTAAGGAGCAGCCTGTTTCTGCGATGTTTTCCTAACTGAGCTTTCCCTCTTTCTCCCCACTCATGACAGAGTTCCCTCCACAGGGAACAGCCTGCATGTCCATTCTCCCACAGAGCCATGGAGCCTATGGAAAATAAACTGTCCCTTTCACTGTAGATTTTCAGGAACGCCTAAAGCTTTAGGAGAACTTAGTTGAACAGAAATGCAAAATAGTATATAAACCCAGTCCTGAGGCTGCCAAACCCTAGCCAGGCTGCACAGCTGTGTATCACTCCACGCATCCCATATTTGTCTCTGTGTGCCAGACCTCGAGACAAACATCAGCATTTGCAACATTCCAGTGTGAAACTACATTAGATGTACCACTGCTGTTTAACTCCTTTTACTCTGGTCCAGAAAATGCCATCTATACCATAGCCCTGCAGCCCTGAATCGCCTGTAGTTCCCCCCGTACGCAGCAACAAGGCTTCAGTAAATGTGTATTCAAAAGTCTTTTTTAAAGCCTCTTTGAAAAGCGGACTGGAAGCTTTATAACATTTCCATCTTAAGAGTTTGCAGGACCAATACTGAGACCACATGCAGCCTCAGGTACAAATGTATTCTACAAATCCCTAAATACACACATTCCCCTCATACCATGGGACCAGTGTCTAATAGGAATCTTTCCTCATCTGTTTCTAAAAAGAAACGGCATTGGAAAGACTGAGAGCCTTACTCTTCCTTGCACTCATGGCAACTCTGTTATGTGCTGGATTACTGAAATAACATCCTTATAACAGCCAAAATTGAATCTTTCCATACTTACATATACAGATTCTATCAATAAAAAAAGTAGAAATTTTAAACTAACTTGCTTTTCCTACACCTTCCCTCCATCTCCTGATTATTCAGTACCTTTCATGGGCCCCAAGGATGCTCTTGAAATTGCTCCCTCAACTCTGCATGCGGAGCTTCTTGGTGGCAGTGGTTAGGGGTGCCTGGAGACAGTCTCCTGAAATCATAGAACCATAGGATGGTTTGGGTTGGAAGCAACCTTAAAGATCATCTAGTTCCAAACCCCCTGCCATGGGCAGGGACACCTCCCACTAGACCTGGTTGCTCAAAGCCCCATCCAACCTGGCCTTGAACACTTCCAGGGATGGGGCCTCCACAGCTTCTCTGAGCAACCTGTTCCAGTGCCTCACCACTCTCAGAGTGAAAAATTTCTTCCTGACATCTAATCTAGATTTACTCTTTTCCAGATTGAAGACATTACCCCTCATCCTATCACTATGTGCCCTTGTAAAAAGTCCCTCTCCAGCTTTCTCGTAGTCCCCTTTCAGATACTAGAAAGCTGCTATAAGGTCTCCCTGGAGTCTTCTCTTCTCTGGGCTGAACAGCCCCAACTCTCTCAGCCTCTCTGAAAAGGAGAGGTGCTCCAGCCCTCTGATCATCTTCATGGCCCTCCTCTGGAACTGCTCCAACAGGTCCATGTCCTTCTTATGGTGGGGGACCCAGAGCTGGAGACAGTATTCCAGGTGGGGTCTCATGAGAGCGGAGTAGAGGGGCAGAATCACCTCCCTCGACCTGCTGGCCACGTTTACGCAGAATCTGGAGAGAAACAAGACTTTCTATACTGTAGGACCAAGAAAGGGAGGAAAATGACAGACACTTCTCCTTCTGGAATGTACTTCAAAAACTTTTTCCAATCCCTGTACAAAATCTAAGGTCAGGTAGGAGAGAGGTTGCATCCCCTGTATTTTTTTCACCTGAACACTGCCCCATCCATGTTAGGGGTGCATTAGAGCGCTGTGGAATGAACAAATAAATGACCCTGTTTCAGCAAGTGCTCTAAATAAGGGTCCAATTCATCTCCTCGGGTATCAGTGGGCTTCGCATCAGCCTTTATTTGTTTCATGCTGATCAGTTTGGATGCACCTTTTCTATTCACATCAGTACACCTGACCATAGCTTTCAAGTTGAGCATAAGCTTGAACGCTTCGCATAGGGACAGGTTTTATTAAACACACAGTTTAAATTTAAGCATGGATTCTTAAATGCTTTTCGGAATCATGGAATAAGCAATGCTGGAGGCATGTTACCCAACCCACTATGTTTTCTTGTGCCTACATTTCTATCATGTATTCATCTGTCTTTTGAAGACATCATGTCATGTTTCCATATTTTTAAGCTGGGCTAGGGATAACAATGGAAACATGGGCTAATTGCAATTACACTTTTTATGGCATTCAAAATATAATAACAGAATACACTGTTTTTTCAAGTAAAAACTTCAGATGGGTATGCCACAAATTATCCATCTGTAGAAGCCACTCTTGGTTAAGGAACTTTTCACTAGTCTTTCAAAGTTAAACGGATTACTGGAAGAAATATCCTCTCTGAATTGCAGAATGAGTCAGCAATATCTACAGGTTTTTTGGTACTGAGCTTTACAGAGGTTGCTTTCACTTAAGCCATTAGCAACTATTAAATTAATTCTCTTCATTTCACATTGTATACAGCTGATGGAAAATGTGGGGAAAAGGCAGACTTCAAGGTGTTAACCCCTTCACTCCTCAGGATGTTTTTTATGCTTGAAAGGAATTTGATGATTTAAGCTTCCTTCTCCTTCTTAACCTTGCCTCCATTAGGATTGCTTGCATGAATAAGGGGCTGCAGAAACCGGCCCTTATATTGTAATGTAATCAAAGATTGATTCAGCTCTGCAATCAGCCACTCATCTGTGCTGATCATTTCAGGGTCCTGCCAAGAGTTTCTGGAAGGCTCTGTGCTAGCTCTCTACTGATCGCATAAACCATTAAGAAAGTTCCTTATATATTGCTTTGCACTAATTCATATATCTTGTTATGAGGGGAGGGAGAAAGAATCATAAGGAATCATAAAGAATGCTGCTTCTGAACATTAATAAAATATCCATGCATACCATCCCCAACAAAAACAATTGCTAAAAACCTGCAGATACAAATAAAATATGCTGTTTAGTTGAGTTTTTTTTAAAAAAGGAAGACAACTGAAAAATTAAGATTTAAAGAAGTGAAATGGTCTGTGGTTTGGAATGTGCATTTGGAGAGAAAAGGGATAGCCAAAGATCAGCATCTCTGAGAACAGCCCATTTACCAACGTTGAAACAGCTAATAACTGAATGTAAAAGTGTCTACTCAATCTAATAAAAATGTACTATTATATTATTTACTACAGCATAAACTTTAAAACATTAACATGAAGAAGGTAAACAGAAAACTGAATATTTACTGTGTCAAAGAGCAACCTTATTTTCCAAAGTTTGAGTCAAATATTGCTACTAATAATACTGACAAGAATGTTTCCCCTGGCATGAGCGAAATTACTCTGAGTTATAGTATACAGAAGCACTGAATTTTGCTGTTTGTCTCTTGCTTTACAATATCCATCTCTACTGACTCCCTTGTGCTTTGGACACCTGGAAAAAGCCATGGACTCTGGTATTAGCTAATGGCAAGGAATCTTAGTTCTGTGTATGGGGTGCCACAAAATCTTTTTTATTTCTGGTATACCTACCCTCCTGGAAGTGCCACTGCTACTTTCTTGTTCAACGGCTTGTATCTGGTACTTTCAACAAATAGTTGCCCTCACTCTCTGTACCCTAAAATGATAAATGCATCACCTGGAAGCTGTATCCACCAGTTCCTGCCTAGCACTTCTCTCTTAAAAGATGACATAACACTTCAGAAGCGGGAAATAAACATCCCACAAGGAATTCTGAAGAGGGAAGGACACATGCAAATGCAACCACACAGTGAACTAATCTTTAACCGCAAAATGCCAATGTCCTCTTAAAATACAGATCACCCCTACAATAAGGCACTAGCTAAACAACTAAATATAAACCACACAAAGCCACCAGTGGTAGAAACTCCTTATATCTGCTCAATTATTTATAGTTTTTCTCCAAACTGGAGTAGTTTTCCACAGTGCTAATGAGAACCTTTGCTAGCACGCTTTCCAGACGTTTGAAATGGAAGTGCCAAAGACTGCGTTCACATACTAAAGGTACGCACCTCAGACGGTAGTCCATGGATCACAGGCCAAGTAATGCAGACTAGCCCACATCCCCTCTGCAGATGGTTTTCGTCTCTCGAGCAGAGTGACTGCACGCATGCTTCAGAGCACTCAGCTTGGAAGTGTTCAGAAAGAGAATGCCATCTACAGCAATTTTGTCTAGGTCTCAAATGCAAGCCAGGTGTACTCTGAGCACACCTTCCACTCCTCATTCTTTATTCTTCACATGAAAGGACCCTTTGCATGACATACTGGTTCTCCCCCAGCTCAGATATCCAGATGTTTTTACCCTGGAAGGTGAAATGTGGTTGGGGGGTGGTGCATCCCCAGGCATTGTCCTGCAGCACGCTCCCTGTGCAGTCAGGGTACACCACCCCAGAATGCCTCTGCCTGCAGCACAGGCAAGGCAGTGTGGCTGCAACACTGGTAACGGACCTTCCCATGCCAACGCCCATGGTCCAGGTGCTTTTGCACCTGACACCTCTCTTTCCTAGGGAATGTCTCCTCTATGACATCTGAGTGTGATTTGGTCCTTTCACGGTGGAGAAGACAACTTGCTGCAGCTGTGTACTGATTTGCTACTCAACCTGTGTTACCAGCTTCACCGAAAGACAGATGGCTTGTTAATGTGAACTAGAAAGGTGACAATACAATTTTCATAGACTATGCTACAATTTTCTGATTGTCTTAGGAACAATTTTTGGGCAAAAGGATCTGGACTGCGATTCATCCTGGCAGTCCAGAAATTCCCTGTATGACAGGTTGGGTCTCGTGTGCCTAGAAAAGGCCACAAAAATCTTTTAGAAGACTTATAATTGCACTCACTCCTTACACGGTTTGCTACACCAGCTGGAAGTTGAATTTCATACCAATGGTCAGCACTGTACCTCCTGAAGTGAGAAGACCCATTTTAAAGCCAGGGGCACAATGTGACCTATAATTATTAAAGGCCAGGAAAGGATTCAACTCCCCTTTGTGAGCAGTATCACTGACTATTCATGTGATTTACTGCTTCCCAGTACAGGAGGCAAAACACTTACAATCCCTTTTCACATCCAAAGCAAATAACAAGCTCTCACATCCTACCAAAGTTCCAACCATATTTTCATTATGAATAATTCGACTTGGTTTTCCTCAAAATCGGGAACATCAATAACTCTCAAATGCCAGAAAGCTTTTCAAATTAACCCATTTTATAGCTGTAAGGCCAGACTTTGAGAATTTAAGTTGCATTTTACTGCCCAAGTATTTCCACTGATCCTATGGGACTGCTCTTAGCATATGTTATCATTTGGTGTGAGTTAATCAATATTCAGTTGGCCATAAATTGTAGTAATAGATCAGACTTTACAGTGATAGTTCAGAGGTGAACTGCATAGGGAAGTTCATCCAGTTTTGAAAAGTGAAGCAAGATAGAAAGGTATTAAAATCTAAGGCTCCTTCTCATTACCTTAAAAAAAAAGTCTGAAATTTGGAAAACTTTCAATAATTTCTCATTGATTCTGTAGATTGCTCATAATTGGATCCAAGAATAAAGAGGAAAAAAATCAAGCCAGTACTTAACTTGAAGTATTAACTACACATTGTTCTCCTGTAAGGACTCAACAGATCTCGTCTTGTTAAAATTATGGCAAATTGGAACAGTAGTTCCCTTCTGAATCAACATTCATTTCTCTCCCCTTCCCTTCTGAAGACCATTACATTTTGAAGTCACAAGTGATTATTTATTTATTCCCCTATAAAATGCATGCATGGTCCCAAAAGCCAGAATATAACATTCCACAGTACTCACAAATACAGTACTCATTATTACGAATTATTAGATCACTTAATCTTCTTTGCCAGTTCCTTCTCTAAAAAAAATAAATATTCACAGTCCCCCAATACAAGCCTAAAATACAAAACAATAAAAATAATAGTAATAATAATGATATGTTTGCTTGGTCTTTTATGGCACAGAAAACAAATGCCTGCTGACTTGTATTGCAGGGATATACACGTCGCAAGTTGATACATGGCTGAGTCAGTCAGTTCCTTACCCTGAGGATGCTCAGTCTGGGTAGAAAATGTTCACTTGTTTTTTAGGATCTGGAAACAACTACAGGAATCAGAAGATGAAACCACATTGTTCTTGCTTTGAGATCTTCCCTTTAAGACGAAATAAAAGTCTCTCAGACCTTTGACCCAAAAGGCCTCTATACTAAGAGTGGGATCATTTGGCTGGACTTCTTTCCTTTGTGCAACCAAGGATGCATTGCCTGGAACAGCGAAACAGCACAGCATCAGCCTCCAGGCTGATGCCAAATCCCACTTGGGATGCTCATCTTGCCCTGGCTTTGTAGCTTGCTTTATCCTGTTTCTCAAACCCAGCTTCTGCTCCAAAGAGCTGTTCACTCATCTGACCTTTCCCATTAGTCCTTTCTTGTGTGTCAAGGATTGTTTTCCTTCCATTACAGTCAAGGAGAGTAAGCGTCTGATTACAAAGGGAATTTCCTAGCAAGAAAAGACACAAGCAAAGGCATGCTCTGCATTCTTAATCACCCAGATCATGATACAAGTAACACAATAAAATACAAATTCTTCTCATTCTTCTGGAAAGAGATTATGATCAGAGGTGATGCAAAAAGAATATGGGCTGTGCAAGTCCTCAATAATCCTTACAACAGTGATGAAATCAGATTAATCTCCTAAGACCTCCTGGAGTGAAATCACTTTATTTACTTAGGCTACCAGTCAGCTGGAGCTGAATCAGGTGAGCTCTGAAGACTTTATATTTCATCTCTGTACACTGACTGAAAGTAAAAAATTCCTGGTAGGTGTAGATAGTATACTCCAATCCTTTTCCTCAATTTGGACATCTGAGAATTCTTTGCATACAAGGAAAGACTGTTCGAATTAAAAAGGAAGTATGCACCTTCACACCTCAGGAAACTCTACTGCAACTCACGTGGTGATGTTGGAACCTAACTTACTTAAAACCCAATTGATTCTTGAGTTGGGTATCTCTAGGAAAAAAAAAAAGGGGGTAGAAATAGCAAACTGGGCCTTCCTTCACTTGTAAAAATTCTGCAGGGTCCTTGGGGTTTGTACGTCAAGTATAACTAGATTAGAGAGTCATAGAGTTTGCTATGATTTATTCTGGTTGTAGCAACAAGAGTACACCCATACACAACACCCATGGGTAGCAGTAATCATTATTTTATTGTATCACTGTATTATTTGTTACCACATCTAAGGGAGTCAAAGCCAAGATCAATGTCTAATATGGCAATACAAATAGGTTTTTACAGTATGGGAAATGCAGGTGGTGTCTCTGAGTCTTTCGACTTAAATTCTGGGAGAAGACCCTGTCTGGAGCAACAGCGACATTTGTGGCATCTTCTAGAAATATTCTTAGAAAGGGCCTCTAATTAGTCATCTCCTCTCTCTTTATTTTACTATGAAATGGAGTAAACTTCAGGATTTGAGCACAATCTCTTTTTCTGTCACCACTGTCCTGCAGAATGACGTACGAAAAATAGGTAAATCAATTTTGGAAGCCAGAAACTGAAATGTTGGATCAGTCTAATCGAACCAGAACAAGGTAGGTGGCTTGATCTTCAGGAAGCAGCTGGGATATAGCCTCTCCTTCTACCTCCTTTATCTAGCAAAGGCAAAACCAGCTTGTTAAATAGGTTGAAATTCCCAACCTGTTCTTTCACTCCCACTCTTCCAATACCTGTTAGTGCATCAAACAATTATACAGAAAATTTAACACAGGCTATGTAACATATATTGGGAACATACAGTAAAAGAATCTTCTTAGTTGGCTCTATTAGCTGAAATGAGCAGGAGGAAAATAGTTAGTAAGCTGAATTTTAGGTGTGGAGCATTACACATCCCACAGAGATGAACAGAGAAAATTCACGCCTCTTTTAAATGCTGTCAGAGTGTAGGCTGGGGAGGATAATACAGCATTGGGTTACACAAAGATCAGGTAGTGTGCAACCAGGAAAGGTGGAAACTGAAGCAAAACCACAAAAGCCTAATTTCTGAAGCTAAATTTTGCAACAGGGTCAGATTCCTATGTCACTGGATAGCTGAAGAATCCCAGAAGATAGACAGCCATACACGGAGCAGTACATTGGAGGTCTTCGCAAACTTCCCACAGAAATCTGCACAGGGAGACTTTGGCCCTTGCACACCTCTTCATTTCTTGCACTTGTTCCTCATTTCCAGAAAGAAGTAGTAACTGTTATGAAGGACCAACCATAGAGATGGCATCCTTCCTTGTACCCTTTACCATCTAAGTCCGAGTCACACTGAAATCCACAGGTGCCACAGGTTCCTCTCTGGATTTAAATACAATGGGAAGAAAGAATGAAAAGCAGAGCCAGGGAAGCTCTGGAGTCAGACTTTCCTGAAGAGAGTGTGAGAGCTGGAAACAAAATCGTGAAAACTGCAAGATTTCAAGAACCAACTTTTTGGCTCCTGTGTTCAGATTGGGAAACAGAGATGAGTCACGCAGCAGAACTCATTGGGCTGATGGTCCTAGAGGCAAAGCTCAACTCTCTACAGAGTTCAGTCTGTAACTATTGCTTATCTAGCCAGTAAGGAGAAAAATCAAATGCTGTTCCTCACACACGGTCATCACTTTCCCCATGAGTAAGCGAAAGGAATGAATTTGGCAACCTGGGCAGGACTGCCACCCCTGCCAAACCTACTGAACTGCAAAACAACTTCCCCCAGGGATTCTCAGGTATTTTTAAATCGTCTAAACTGAATTGACACCACCAGCTGCACCGTTCAGAACTGCGAAAAGCCTTATAGTGTCTAGCCATCTACCAGGATCTCAGACATGGCTTTTTTAGAAACGAATTTGAGTTGGATGAGGGTGAATTTGAGAATGTGTGGATTGTTCCTGCCTGGGAAATCTGAAACTTAATTAGACAATAACCTACCACTGCTTTATTATTGCAGGAAAACAACACATGGGGGGTCCGTATTCCATCTTGCATAGAAAAATGTGTTCATAGCTCTGCAGACACAAAAGAAGCATGGATACTTTTCTTTTTTGTTACAGCAGCAAGTCCCTGCATACTCGTTAGGTCCTTCATGAAAGGGCTTGACTAAAATTCTACTTGGCAAATGCATGCTCAGAAGCGTTCTCAGATGTTTGTCTCAACTTCATTAGCAGTTTAACCATTTTTAATACCAATTTTGGGGACAGGTGAGGAGGGAGGGAATCTCTTGCTGGCAATTACTGTGGACAATGGATTTTTTAATTTATTTTTTCTGCTGTGGAACCAACTTGACATGGACCAAAGAGTATGTGAAGCAGTTAGCAAGAAATGAAACCTCTCNTGACAATGGATTTTTTCATTTATTTTTTCTGCTGTGGAAACAACTTGACATGGACCAAAGTTAGCAAGAAATGAAACCTCTCCATATAGACACCTGTACTTGGAACTTGGAAAAATATCAGTCTTGACCAACTAGTATCTATGGACAAATACAACATGGCAGCTACTACTGTCAGGTTCTTGACCTAACAACTCAAGTGGAGAAAAAAACAGGACTTTTTTCTTTTCCTGGGCACAAAAGTGAATGAGTTGTAGTCTTATGTAATTCTGGTTATACAGAATAGAGATGTTTTATTCCTATCCTATTTACAGGACCAGATCCTCCTCCCTAGCACACTTTACACTTGATAGGAGCTTTTCTGACCATATAAAACCGGCGTTGATGATTTTACACTGTGTGTTCCTGAATTCTCTTCCCCCTTCCCAAGGTACTGAGAGACCTCTGACAGTCTGGGACAACCAGGGATCCATCTGGGATCCAGTCATCACTGTCCTAAATAAAGCAGCCCAGGGACTGGACAGATTTGTTCCAGGAACAAAAATAAAGAAGGAATAGAAAGGTGACAGAAATGCACTCTCGTCCACCTAACCAAAAGGGTAGGCACATTCACCACATACACATGAACAAGGAAAAGCATATGGCATATGTCCACTTATTTTAAACTGCAAAGTCTACTGACATTTTCATCATGTCCATGGAAGACCTTGATGCATCTTAATGGAGAGGGTGCCTACACAAACACAGCAAGGGCAATTTTGCTCTGGAGTAGTTTTTACACAGCTCAGAGGAGCAAAGGATGCAGAGCCAAGAGTGATCTAGCTAACTCCAGAACCAGAATACTCACAACCACCAAGGCCTTGAGTCTCAGCTAATTAAGTCTTTTGAGTGGTTAGGCTTGTTTTCTCATGCACAGCACAGTATCTTGCTTTTGGAAGCAAAGTTACTATACCTTCATCTGATTCTTTGCCAACCCTTAACAGAAGGACCAGCTTCACTGTTACTGTCCCCTACAGGCATGATCTTGCTCTTTCACTTCTTTAAAATGAAGATATTCCTTGAAGGAATTGAGCTTAATTTACTTGTGTAAAAAGAGTACTAGATCAGAATCTGGTACCTATTCTTTGGAAATAACCAGAATTTCTCTTTCTTTGCAAAGAGAGGCGAACGCTTTATTTTTCTTAGCTGATAATTTGAATTAAAAATGTCTACAATTCACATCAGATTAATTAAGTTTTATGTGAAAGTACATCTATTGTACTTATTAATATATTTAGTTTGCGCAACTCTGGTTATAAATATTGATCTGTTTGGCTCATTAACTGTAGTGCAGTTTTAAAAATAGAATTATTAAATTCAATAAAACCTAAATTTAAGAATAGCAATTTTAGGCTTTTAGTACAGCAACCATCAGCTTAGTGCAATCCAGTTGGATTGCAGAAGAAACAGCAAGCTATGAGGCTGTCTCCCACAGCAGCTTCTGAAATAAAGATTACAAGTGTATCATTCAGCTGTTAATAAGAATCAGGGTTTCTTCTACAAGTTTACTAGTCACAATTGGCTTAAAAGAGTCACCTTAAATGGATAATGTAGGGTAGCCTGTGCTAAATGTGTTTATTAGGTTAAATGAGAGCATTAACCTTAAATGCAATACGATTTCCTGCATACATACAAAGTCACTGGTGTGAATGGTACTTGGTGTTTCAACTGGCTAGATCTCAGACACCTCTGCATTCTTTGGCATTTAAGACTTGCAGGCACTGCACTCTGGCCACGGTCAACCAAATCCTTGAAGATGGTAAGGGCACTGAAATGTTAATGACTATCTATCTGCCATTATCTTGCAAAGAAGGTAGGAAACTCAGGTGGCAGGAGAAGTGTGCACAATGAAAGGGGGAAGGAATAAACAAATTATACTTTTCTAATGAAAAATAAACCCATCTGTGCACATTGAGGAGCTCTGGCAGAGGAAAAGGCTTTGGCATACTACTCCAGACTGAATAGAGTAAGGTGTGCTCCCCAAGGCAGGAAGCTGGTAGCCTCTCCACCCAGAAAGTGGCAGCTTAAGGAGCCCTGTGCCTCCTGCCACTTCCAGCCTCCGTTGTGCAGGCACGTGCCTGGAAGACATGACCTGGCACACAGCAAATTAGGTAGGTGTCTGTTGAAAACAAAAATTTAAAGCAGTCTAAAAGAAGCCATCATAACAAGATCTGGATGAATTAATATCTTTCTTGGGTTGACCAGAATTTATTGATATTGACTATAATGTCTGGAAAGGAGATACATAGTTGGACATTTCACATATTCTCCTTCTTCTCCTTGCTGACTGAATTTCCCACCCATTTTGTGGATGCACTAGTGATACAGCATAATTTACATTTTCGTTCCCTGTGTTCTCCTTAAGGCTCTGGTTGACCATGATCAGAGCGCAGTGCCTACAAGATCTAGATGACACAGAATGCAGAGTGATAGCAGAGTTAGGGGAGAAACCAGGAAGGAAAAACGAGTTTGGCCAAGCTCTGTCTGCAGCAGAAATGGTATTTATGTTAATGGCTGGCTAAGAAGACTCAAGGAGAGCTTTGTGTATGATTTTTAGGATGGATGGCTCAGAATAGTAGGAGAAGTGGGCACCTTCCAGCTCACGTGCAACTCTGTGTAAAGAAATAAGGTAGGACTGAAAGCAACCCACGCTGGCTCTCTGTCTGGTGGATAATGGGTGCTGGAGAGCACCCTCCAGGTTATGACTTCCACATCAGACTGGTGACAAATCTGCTTCTGAAACAGCCGAATGCTCTCTTTTACTCAGACTGGAATAAGAAAAGCCAGATCAGCTCTTGTTTGGTCTAGCATTCAGCAGATAGCAAGTGGAGGTTCACGAAGTTTCCTAATTGCTGAGCTACTGTCCTCTTAAAACAATCCAATGCGAATAAATGCTGTTTAAATCGATAGTGTGCATTCACAGACAAAATTGGTTCAAAATTTATTACATGTTGTGGCTCACCATGTCAAGACAGAACACAGCATACATTTTAAAAAATAAGCAGGTTTTCTTAAAATAATCAAACATTCAATAAAAGAGGTTTATTGTTGCCTTCTTTATTTGTTGGGATGGGGGATGGATTTTTTACTCTTTCTCTTGCAAGCTCAGCAGTGTTAAATAACCATGGGAAGGATACAGGAATTTGCTTTACTAACTTTAGTAATAATTTGAATTGTCTTTGAAATTATTTTAATCTTGATTTAAATGTGTACTGCAGTGTATTCATCTCTGCACTTCTTGAATTGCTCACTTGCATAAGAAAATACACTCCAGAATATGCTTAATAAGGAACATAGTGGCTTTGAGGGATTTTTAAAAGCAAAGAGACATTATAATCTTTCACTGTAGTAGTTGCATACTTCAAATGTAGACAACGTTTGCTTTACAATTATTAATTATTATGGCTGACAGATACAATTAAAGAACAGCTTGTGCTCTTCCTATGGCTTCCTTCAAGCATTCACCACATAAGACATTATTGAAATAGCTAAATTAAGAAATACTAACAGATAGCACTTATATGGTCTTTACTCCCCAAAACCCTAAAATAGTTTGCAAAAGAGGGGTATTATTGACCCTCCTTGTTGTGAGGAGGAGAAGCGAAGGACAGACACATTCAAGCAAAAGCATTCGCCCATTTGAGGTGGTACCACTTGTAGGCGTTGTATGCAGCGAGTACAAGCCTTTTCAAAAGCTTTTCACAACACAATGAAAGGACTTTCAAAAAGCTTTCCACAAGCTTCCTCTCAAAAGGCTTTTAATAAACATATTCAAAAACGTCCCAGAAAAAGGAGGGAAGAGTGAGAGGACAAATTTGTTAATGCTAAATTATTCAGAAGAGTGGAAGTGAAAGGATGCTGTAAAGACATAGAGAAAGATGGCAGAGTAGTGGAAGATAAAATGAAAGCTGAAATGCAGTGTTGGTAAATGTGCAGTGGTGCACCTAGGAGACACAACTTAACTTGATGTGTGCAAGGATGGGCTCTGAACTAGCTGCTGTGTATCTGGAACGAGAACTCCCCGTTAAAGCAGTTGGTTCCATGAAAACATCAGCTGGCTCAAGAAAAACAACTGGGATGCTAGGAATTATCAGGAAGGAAACAGAGAACCAGGCTGAAAATGTAATTATGCATTTGTATAAACCCATGGTGTGCCCATAGCTGAACACTGCCTGTAGTTCTGGATTTCCAGTCAGAAAGGCTCTACTAGAATGAGAAAACATACAGATAAAAGTATCACACAGTAAAGAATAGTGTCCAAACTAGAAACAACTAGGTTAAGACTCTTTTGCAGAGAAAAGAGGCAACTGAGGGTAGATGTGACACAAATGAATAGAAACATCAATGACATTGAGAAGATCATTAGGAAATTATTACTTTGATTTTTCACAGTGCAAGAAGTAGAGGCAATAAATGAAATTATCAGGTGACAGGTTGAAAACAAACAAAAGAATGCATTTTTTCAAGCAGCACAGTTAAACTGGCAAATTCTGTGCCTAAGGATATTCTAGATAGTGTAAATACTTACCAGTTCAAAAATCAGCAGGGCCAAATTATGGAAGCAAGTCCACCAAGGCTGTTAAACCCAGAAATAACATTTATAACCAAGGAATTTGCTAAACTATGAATTGCTGGGATCTGGGGGAATATGCCAGGGAAGCACCATTGTATGCTTGCCTTGTTATTACATCTTCCGTAGGTATTCAGTACTTGACTACTGTCAAAAACCACATAGATGGATTTTGCCATTCCTCAAAAAATGCCTCAGAGGTCTGAAGATGGCCTCTACAAATAAAAGTATTTGTGCTGATGTAGCTACTTGCGTTGTTTATTGTGGTCAGTGGGCTTGCCCAAAGAAACCAAACGGATATCTGACAGAGTCTGATGCCACAGATGATGTCATCGTCTATGGATGATTTCATCTTGGATGGAAGGATGAAATCCTGACCAGGTTGAAATCAGCAGGAATTTTGCCACCGCCTGCAATGGAAGCAGGATCTTACCTCATGCTACCTGAGTCCTAAGGCTCAAGTACTCCCTCACTCATCAGGGTTCCTCCTGGTGACTGCCTGAATATTCAGCATGAAATGATCCAGAGACTTTCAAAGCACAGAGCTTTGTAGCATGCTCTTGAACACAACGTTCAGGAAAGAGTTTAAGAACTACAGGACTTCATACTAAAACAGCCCAAAAAAATGTACTAGCACAGTTACTGTAGAACTGGTCTGCTACAGTCACTCTTATCAACACGTTGCTTCTGTTTTAACGTTCAGATAGCCGAAGTTGGAAAGCTAACCCAATTTTGCATCTTAAATAGGGAAATGGAAAATGTTTTATAGGCTTTCATGCTTTATTTGAAGATTATCATAAAGTGAGATTTTTCATATTGCAAAGACTCTAAACTGTAAACCTTTTAAGACTGCTGACACTCATCGCAATTTTTTCAGAGAATGATCTGGTCTATATTTTCGTCTGAATTGAAAGTATCAGAACTTAAGTAAAAAGCCCACCACCATTTTAAAAAAAATTAAGAACTGCCCCTAATTGAACACAACGCCCCTGAAAAAAATTGTATTTATATGGATTCTGTCAGGACATTTTCTTTGGCCTTTTAAAAAAACATTTGATTCAAAAGGTTATTTGATTTTTAAAAATGAACATGTTAGTGGATTTCAAAACACATTTAATATAATACTACTTAGAGGCTGAAACATAGAGTTATAAATTACAGAATGAATAATCAACCCTGTGCATCAATACATATTTGCTATATTAATATTTACTTGATCTATATAAACACAATAAAAGAACGAAAACAGAATCACTGCTTATGAGGAAAACCTCTCCGTAAGGTAGTGTTTTCGACACACGCCTGACATGGCCTCATTTATTAGTGAGAGTCACTTCAATATTTCTTGAGGAACAGCAATTTGCTTAATTGTGGCTGAGCAACATGGCTGGAAGGTGCTGAGATACAGAGAGATTTCTAGCCATGACAATTCATGAGGTAAACTAATCTCTCCTTGATGGATGAATCAGATTTTTGGACTTTAAGTCTAAATCCAACAGATGAAACAAGTCCACTGAGGGTTTTAATAATAAGAAAGGGGAAATGAGAAGAACTATGTAGCTAAATCATTGTAACTAGACAGTTGGAAAGGCAGAGACAGTTTGCACTTGTAACAACTTAGATCTGATGAAAGCATGTAATGGAATAAAAACCTTAACAAAGAATTAAAACAAAGATGGAGGACTTTAATTGAAAACTTGATCAATTAGCACAGAGGCCATAAGAAGGAGGCAACAGAGCATGAAATTTGATTAAACAGAACCATACGTCCTACTTCATTTTCAGTGATGTCGCGAAACTGATGACCTTGAAAAGAGAAGACATTAGAAGAGTGTAAAATAGCAGTTATCTCAATGCTGGTTAAAATAGAGAACTGATAATAAATATTGTACAGTAAGGAAGCCTTAAATTAAAATCACATACATATTCAGAATGGAGCGATGGGTAGTCATAAATTGCAGTAATTGACACGCAATCCAAATTTATTACAAAAGATCTAGGCAGAGGGAATGTGAAAAAGTGCCCTAACTTCACAAATTTGACAAACGGAGCAGATCACACTCTAGCTGCTGACTGTTCAGGTTATTTTTTGACTGGTGGCATGACTCTACAGCATTAGATGATCCTTCTGTAGTCGGCAAAGTAGATCCAAAGATACACTTAGCATCTACAGCAACACAGCACTGGAGTCACGGGTTCTTCTCAGTTTGCCCCAAAATGAAATCACAAAAGGACACTTCTTCACCCATGTGACACTGCCATAAACCTACGAAGACCTCCCTCTTTTGACAGGTGAGGTAATAGGTGAACTTGATACACTGTGTTGAAAACAATCATGTCTTTGTTCCTGTTGCAAAGAGGTTTGGCTCCACAGTTGCTCTTACCAGTCACTACAGTACATGCTCACCCAGCAACGAGTCCATATTCTCATAGGACTAAATGCAAGGACTCAGCCGTGTTTCTACAGCTATCCAGAACAATCCAACAACATGGGGCTTATGTATTGAGCTGCATTACAGCTGTATCCCAGCTATGAGCTGGCAAACAGTGCCTTTCTGATATAAAACCTACTGGAACAAAGGTTCCCCTTTAATACTTTTGAACAACTTGGACTGACAGGGAGACACTGTACAGGTTCAGTGCTTTAGGTCGTGTGGCCATAGCGTTTTGATTCTCTACACTGTGCCTTAAAATTAAATACAGCTTAAGTGATTCTGAGGTGGATTCTTTCCAAATTGGCATGTCCTTGCAGCCATGTAATGCCAGCAGGATTTGAATGTGGTCGACACAGAGTGCTTTTGAGAGTCCCACTTACTGTGAATTCCAAAATAAAACAATAGCAAATGTATAAGTGTGGTGTGATGGTTTTGCCATCAGTGTTATTCTGAGGAAATGTGTTATGGGTAAAGATTCCTTATAAGAAATTTGAAAAATTTCTTATTTGCTTGAAGAAGATTTACAGCTTGCTCCACCTGCTCATACATACTGTAGATAGCTTCAGTGTAAAACAAACTGATTGCAGGGGGATAATATTAGTATCATGTCCCATTCTGCTATGATGTCAAAAGCCAAAGAAAGAATATTTAATTTCATGTATGATGGCAGAAAGCAAAATGAATTTCTGCAAACTGTGTAGCACTAAATGTTGCACTGTACTCTGTTGAAAAGAACTGAATCGGTTAAACACAATGAACTAGGTTGTCCACTAATTGTCCACATTGGTGCTTCTTTCTTTGCTGGGCTACCTCCCTCTGCAAAAAAGAAAGGGACAAGCACTGGTGTGACACTGATTTGCAGTGGTCAGGGCTCCAGTACGTCCTGTCTGGGGTACCCATGTCAAGCACATGGAACGCTTACAAGTGCGAGGAATGTTTAATTATGTCCAAATCATTCATGAGCGGTTTTGCTTTTAATATATTCCCTGATTTTTTATTCTCCATTGAAGGAACCACCAAATATTTTTGGCGGCAGATTTCTCAGTCTGACCTTTTGAGGTCCTTCCTAACCCACTGTTCTCTAATTCTGTGAGAAACGGGGAAAGAAAGCTTGCAAACACTGTGCCTTTTTTCTGATACATTTGCTTACAGTTTCCTTGGGCTGAGAGAGTACTAGCAGAGGCCCTAATATTCCATTAAGCCTGTCTTTTTATCTGCTGTTCTTCTTCAGCGTGTGCACAACCTTACCTCTCCAAAGAAATGAAATACATCACCATCCAGTCCCATAAACACTCATCTAAACAATATGAACATGCAAGGAGAAGGAGTATTATTTATGCAAACTGATTTTCTTTCCCTTTTGTTCCAATGAAGTTTACACCAGTTTGCATCAATCTGGCTTCTGGGTGTCCATGGCTATTTGTTGCCTCTCTTTTTTTTTCTTTCCTTTCTTTCCTTTCTTCTTAGAATGTGGTTCCTTTCTATATTTCCTATCATGCATGAGAGGCATAATGTATTTACTCTGAGATAGTACTACTTTAATACATTGCACTAAATGAAGTGTACAGCTAAATACTACTTTTTTGACAGTCAAGTGAGATATGAGAATAAACATTAAAATATTAACATTCATGGGCTGTTAGGAGGAGGTGCAGTCTGTTAATGTAACCAGCCTACAAAAGAAAAACCCAAGGAAATCAAGACTTAGTGTTCTAAAAGAAATAAAATAAGCAAAACAGATCAGTAATTCACACTCCTCAGAATTTCCAGGCACCAGGAAGAGACTACCACCATGTTTTAAATGTGGACTGCTGATGTATGGGCTGTAGTGACAGAAAAAGCCCAACAGTCAGTTCCCAGAGGCACATCTCATCAAGAACACAACTTTGCACTGGCTAGCAGCTGCTCGTAGACAGCAGGTCCCAGAAAGATGCAATAAGAGCATATTAAAAAAAAAAAACCTCTCTGGAAACCTCTTTGCTAGCAGAAATCACAAAATGAATAGAGCATATCCAAGGAAGTTCAGCAGATGTACTGAGTCTGCACATAATCCCCACAATCATGATCTTCACTAGCCAGGTACCTACAGAGACCTTGCACACTCACAACACCAGAGTGTGAAGTGTGTAGCTCCCTCTTCCCGGTGACAGAGAAAGCCCAGAGAGGAGGAATCACCAGAGTTTCCCTCTGACTATACAGCCTATTGTATTCTTTATTTATCTATTTACTGAGGACTTGCTGCATTCTTAAGCCACTGGGTGGATGCTTTCTGTGGATTCTACATGCTAGTTCTGACATAGGAACACCACATGGATTTTTTAGGACTGGTGAGGTTTGCTACAGACATTAAAGTTTTTATTACAAGAAAATAGAACGTTCCAGCATTTCTGGGACAACAAAAACCTATGTGTCAATGCAAAACACTCTTTCCAAGAAGAAGATGGAAAAGGAAGAAACTGAGCAGGAAGAATAATTCCAGGAATGTCCCTTCCAACCCAAAACATTCTATGATTCATGCCTAGAAAGTCCTTCTACCCTGAAGCCCATATTGTTGTGCATCCTGTGAAAGACACAGACGAGGAACAGCTGTATTACATTTTGCACCTCTTTTGGGATATGCACCAGCCAACCAGCAATCACCCTCATTCCTTTGCTTCAGCTCCAGTGGACAAGGGGAACACATAAGTCCTAAAAACTTGGTGCAAGTCCATGTGGAGCCAGAACAAAGACTCGCAATCTGAAACCTACTGCCTTTCAAACCCCAGTTTGCCTTGTATCCAAAGTGGGCTCAGGGGAAGGCTATTGCAAAGCTCATTTTATCCTCTGCAAACCCCACAGAAGCAAACAAGTCTTAGAGGGTCTTGGTGTTGCACGCAGCCTGGCAGCATAGGAATCGCAGGCAGCCTGGCCCACAGTCTTCAGCCAGCAATGCAGATGGACAGACAAGCTATGTCTACGTTATCAAGTAATGCAGGCCAATAAGAACAGATGTGTAGACAGAAACGGCTGGTGCTTAGGAATGGGTATCTGCACTAGCTGCACTTCAGAGAGCTTTTACTTCAAACTAGTTCTAGTCTAGCCTCAAGCACTGAGCCCATTGCATTTGAAGCATGACTGGATCATGTCTCCTGGTTTGGTTTCATCTGAAAGAAATCCACTTTGAACACTCTGAGACTAGTCCATCATGTGAAAGCTTGCTAAGTGTGGGCAATGAGGAGATTAACTCCAAAACCAGTCCAAAGTAAACCGCTAATGTGGACGCATCCACAAAGTTTTTAGAAGAAAAGTCAGGGAGCTTTATGACAGCTCAATGACATAAACTGATTTGGATGTTGTCCCACTGAGTCTGGTGGCTTATGTACTTCTTATTAACAAAGCTTGGCTGGAGGAAAGGGGGTTTCCTAGACCTGGAGCTGTTGTTTTACAACTTGCATGGCATAGTTTGTGATATGCAACGTGACTGTAACAATACTCTTGATGATATCTGACACCAAAGTAAGTACCAATATCAATTTAAAATGGAGGTGATGTCTCACTATTGGTTTAAACTGTGTTATTGAGTAGAATTGGGTATCTCGGCTGTAAAATACATGATAAGCATGTGGGATCTTCTTGGGTAAGAAACTGTAAGGTGAAACTGGGTAAATGAGGCATTTCAGTTCTTAGTTTTCTGCATTCATTTTTTTTCAGATATTTTCATCCCAATTTAACCACTACTGATGTTCAGCTTTTCTTGCCAAAACCCCAGGAGGTTTATCTAACTCTTAACCAACAAATTTGCTCATTTTTCTGTTTAGTGTGATGCCACACTAGCTGTTGACCTTGCACTGTGGCTTCACTTAACTGGTAATTTACTAATATTTATTATTTCAAAATCATCAACATTACTTTTAAGATGTTACTTGAAACAATTAGAGTGAGTATCATTCATATGAATTCTCCTTTTCAAGTGGGTACAGCAAGTCTTTTGATTTTTCCCACTTATTTTTATCTACTATAAGGCTTTAATTGTAGCAATTCTTATGAAAAATTCAAGAACTACAGCTATGTTTTCAACTGCAGCTTCTAATTTATGATTCACCACTTTCGGAATACCAGACTCAAGATACCCTGCAGCTAATTTTCAGAGGTGCTGAATGCCCACAGCTGCTAGTGGCAGCTGCTTGATGCTAGTCTGTCTTGAGATTGGCAGAGGGATGGCATGTTAAGCATTAGCGTAAATGTAGCCACAAGATAATATTGCCAGTGGTCCCATGTCA
Organism: Burhinus bistriatus; assembly: GCA_013397275.1. NCBI lineage: Eukaryota > Metazoa > Chordata > Aves > Charadriiformes > Burhinidae > Burhinus > Burhinus bistriatus. Next base: position 270,785 of record VYXH01003091.1, read on the forward strand.
ACTCTGAGCTGAGAGAATTGGGTCTAAAGAGTAGATTATACAAGTTAGGAAGTCAGTATGGCTTTGAACACACGCCATTCCACAATAGCTGTCTGTGAGTTTATTAATGCCACAAATATGAATGAAGTATTTCGACCCATCTTCAAAGACATTAAGCTTTCAAAATAGCTTCAGGAGCCAAACAGCTTAGAAAGCACATTTCTAAGTAAGCTACCTCTCTTATTGCTCATAAAAATGTCTTCACAAGGAGGTAGTTTGGAGAACCTAGCTTAAGGCTGGATTTACTGGTAAGAAAAAGCATCCGTACTCCTGTTCGTTATTGTGTACTCCTGTTCTGCTAATATCACTCAGTGTGGTACTCATGTTTCAAAAACATATGACCAGACCACACAACCATTTCCTTCTTCTTCTCTACTGTAGAGTTGTGTACACCACCACATTGTAATTTCATACTCTAGCTTTGCATAGTACTAACTTTGTATGAAGAAAAGACCTAAGGAAAGAGAAAATAACTTGCTTGTTACATCCCTTTAATACTTGGTCATTCATTTAGACTTGCATCTAAGCCAAGCAGAGTTTCTGATACTGGCACACAGCCCTCAGGAATTTGACTGAGACACGTCTCCCCTGATGTAAGGAAGACCTGCCAACAGGGATGCTTTGCAGTCACTGCTGGGCAGAGTCACACATGCACTGTTACTTAGAGTGAAGGAACCAAGCAAAGACGTACTCTTAACAAATAATGTATGCTCAAAAGCATTTTCAAGAGAACTGTTTCACACTGCGTTTCACACAGGTTGTCCAGATGTGGAGGCCCCATCCCTGGAAGTGTTCAAGGCCAGGTTGGATGAGGCTTTCAGCAATCTGGTCTAGTAGGAGGTGTCCCTGCCTGTGGCAAGGGGGTTGGAACTAGATGATCTTTAAGGTCCCTTCCAACCTAAACCATTCTATGATTCTATGATTCTATGAAATGTTGAATTAAAAGAGACAAATGACAATTTTCATCTCAAAATTGAGAGAAAAGTATCAAATTGAATCATGTTTCACCTTTTGCTTTGATTCAGTCACATTGAAAATTTGTGTTTTGAAAAGGTGGAAGCATTTAATTTAATTTTGTTATTACATTTATAAGGTTTCATGTTATTTACGTATTGTTCTTAAGACTTCAGGTTTAATATAATATTCTGTTTCAACATTATTAAAATAAAGCTGTTCAGAGTTTCAGAATAAAATAGATCAGAAATTCTAGTCTAACTGAGATTTTCACTGTAATTGAGAAAGAAAGCACACTTTGAAACTCCAGAATATCTGGTGGGATACTACTTTCCCACTTGCTCTGCTCCTGGGTCTTTATTAATGTTAAATGTAAATAAGAAATACAAGCCAGTACCTCTAGAGGATGACAATGAAATTTTACTAAATCTTGATTCAGACACTATTTCTGTACCTTCACACATGGAAAAGAGGCTGTGTTTGTTACCAAAGATCAACACATCACATAATCGTGTCAGTTGCCATTATACAGCCTTTTTTTTTTTCTTCATTCTGTTACAGTAACACCGAAGTGCTGGATGATAATCATAACTGCACTTTACAACTGCTTTTTATCCCTAAAAGGTCCTAATATGCTTCAGAAGCCTTTATAGCAATGTGGTTTGTGGGGATTATTTAATCTACCACTACAGTTCAGACACCTCTGGCATGAAATTTGGCAACTGTCCAACAGCCTTATCACACAGAAAACTAGAACTGAATGAGCAATTTACAGGTTGAAATATAATCATCCACCAGAGAGAGATCAGAATTTCAAGATTAATTATAATAATAACACAACCAGAACACAGCAAGTTAACACACATGTCTGAGGCAATGGTCTCTATGGAGAATGACGTGGAGCTACACAGGCTCTGGGAAGTATATGACTTGCTTTGAAATGGGTCTTTCTCTCTCTCAATACCCTTCTAGTGCTACTGGAAAAAGTGGGAAAGTGACAGGGCTGTAAGGTGCCTCTTCTCTATGGTATGAAAGCACCACTCTTCAAGAAGGACTTGTAAGGACCTGTCTCACTTCACTCTTGCGATGGCAGGCACAGACACTTCCACATAGTCCATAAGTTAGAGGCTTCCCCACGCAGTCTGACCTTTAATGAACACCAGTTATCAAGCCAGTGGCTTTTTAATATCACTCCATTTCATCAATGCTTCATGCTCCACACATCTGACCACCAACTGCAGTTAGTCATACCTTGTCCTTACAAAGGAATCCTAAAACGTCCCCTTGAAACACTGATTCCCAACGTTTCCAGACTGTGATCCCTGAAAATCGCCCTACATGTATAGAATGGGAGCTGGTCACTCCAGGACTTAAGAAAATGTATCCACATGCAGGACTTTGGGATCTAAAACCTTGCTGTGATCTTCCACCTCCCAACCCCTTGCCTTCTGCCTTTGCTGGAAGAGAACTGAAGTACAAAGAAAAATGGCAAAAGCCTGTGCCCTGCACCCTCCCCTGCAAGCACACCTGAAGACTCAACAAAGAACGTGGCAGAGTTTATAACGATGCGACATTTGCTACTGTGAGTCAGCAGACTGAGTCGCACCTGTCACATACAGAACGCAGGTGGGACCTTTCCTTCGCTCTTGCCAATATTAGGTTCTGGCAGTCTGTGTACATGTGGCCAAGTCATCACTGGATATTCCAGTGGCACCTGCATTACTCAGGATCTTGGCTCCAGACCACAGCCATTAAAAAGACACAGAGCTCGATGTTGCTCTCATTGCATGTATGAACGCACTGTGCGCACCGAGAACAGACTGTGCTCTGCTTATCTGATTGCTCACTGACATACTCATGTAGTATAAAAGAAATGATTTTTTTTTTTAAATATAGGTCAAAATCACATCCACCTTAGTTTCTTCACTTTGTGATTTAATTATTTAAAGTGCCAAGGCTTAAATGAACTACTGAAAAATGAGATATAATTCTAGCTAGAACACCATTACTATACTGAAATTTAACAGCCCACATGTATTGTCATTCTGACGCCTTGTTTTGATCTGCTCATGAATTCCCAAGGAAACACATTTTGACCTTTTGCATACCCGTTTTGGTTTTGTATTTTATTTTTTGACAATATGAACAGGAATGTTTTAAACACTGCTTCACTACAGGGACAGTGGTCACAAAAAGAAAATGAACTCTTTTTGCTTATTAAAAAAAAAAAAAAGATTTGTTTCGTTTTTGTGAGTTCTGGCACCAGAAAGACATAAAGCTAAAAAAATATTTCCGTTGCATGTTCTTGTGAATGATGATCTTGATGTAGGTAGGACCTGGCTATAAATAGTGCTCTATGAATGTACATAGAGTACGTAGAGTTTTACATAGAAATAAAGTCTTCAACACATTTGGTTCAAAGTCCTGCCAGATCAGTAGGGGCTTTTTCAATCATGATAATAGGCTACAGGTTGAGCAGAAATATATATTAAACCATAACCGGTATCTGAATTTTGCAGGAGAAAAATGCAAGAGACTCAAGGGAGTTGTTCCTCAGTACAATTTACCCTTCAACAGACCCTATCTCTGGATCTGCTCCACGCCTGCAAAAATGCAGCACTAGCCCTGAATGTGTCTCTTGCGCTACTGTCCACCACACCTGCACAGTGCAAAAGGAAAACTCCATCTCCATCACCAGAAGAGACCGGAAATCTTTGCATTTGCTTTTAATGTGTCTGCCTTCTATGCTTCTCGTTTAAAGAAAACAAGATTTAGAAGTTGCTGGCTTGAATGGAAACAAGTGTCCAACCAGTGACTCACTGGCAGTCTGCAGTCTCCCAGACCTCCTCAGCATCCTACGGAGGCCCCAGGGTGCTTTTACACCTTACGAGGTTCCTCCTTTACAAATTCCTAGTGGGGCTTTTCCCCTTGTCTTTCAGAGCCACCAGCCCACGTGCTGACTACAGCGGGACTGATCTTGCAGAGAAACTGGCTGAGTACAATACCCAGCACCAGCCATCCGGGTCAGGTACAACCACTCCTTTCCTTCTCGCCTCTAGCTAAAGGTCCAAGAGTATTTCCTAAGCTACAGTGCTGTGTTATCACCCGCGGGCAGGGCAAGAAAACACGGGCATGTGGCTCAGCGAGGAAGCAGCTCCCAGCCTGGACAACACTGTCTGGGGGGCTGTGCTCTGCATTAGCCTTACATACTGAGCAGGTGAACAACATTAAGGCTGTGCCCAGTTGTTCTTGTACAGTGTAATATTTAGCATGTTTCTGTCTTGAAGTTTGAAATGTCTTTTGGTGAGATTAAATTAGGCTATCAAGGGCACACTTTCAATGTAAGAAATACCAATTGAAAGCTCCATTACCCTTAACGGAAGCTGCCCAATTCAGGCTGCATACTTACTCCCTTATGTTGTTTTAGAAAAGCCTTTTTGTCTATTTTTCATCAAATTTTCAATAGTAGGGTCCCTACATGCATATTAGAAATTCACAGTGGAAACTTTCAAGTCAGTTTCCATTAACCCTGGTAATTATTGGATGTCTTCTCCATTTTTAGCCTCAAAAGTTTGACTTTTTTTTTTTACTTACTTTTTGTCAAAGGCTACCTGGTAATCTGTTGTACATTCAGAAATATTATTTATTAAAGCTAATGGTGCACTTTGCTGTGTCACAGGTATTATTGCAATGGGTTATGTAGATTAGCACCGTTCTTACTGTGCCACATGATGAGGCACCTAATTTAATATGCCTTACCTCTCTTCTGTTTGTATGAAACCACTGGGATACAGATATCTTTCCCTGAAGTGACTGATTTTCTGTTGATGGAAGTTTATTGGAAATCCTAAGACTCCAGAGGCTGTTCAGCTGATGGCTCTGAGTCCTGAAGATGGATTTAAAAATACATCACTTCTTTCTTTCAATTTGCAAAAGGGGCACTAAGAATCAGATCTCCTTTTAAAACAACACGGTAAAAATGAGATACAAACTTAAGAGTCGTTGATTATGAGAAGCAATTCCATTTGAGACTTTGCACATGATTGACACAGTCTATGCTTTGATAAGATTAAAAAATCTCCAGAGATAATTGCTTGTAATGAATCATTTATTATGTATATCTCTTAATTCTAGAGGGGTTAAGGATGAGTGAGCATGAAAGCCAGGGACAGAGCTTTATGCATCCCATAAACAATCCTTGCAGATATTTATATGTGTCCTCAAGCACTTCTGCATGAAACACAAGAATCAAGGACACTTACCGCTTTTCCTAAAACACGCTTGCTGTGCAAAAAGTGCTGGCTTTCTTAGGTTCTGAATCCAGCCATGACCCCAGAAACCGAGGTGGGCAAGAACAGGGGAAGCACCAGCAGCATAGTTGCAGAGCAGAGATCCAAGGTAAAGCAACGTTTTCTTTGTGTCACACTATAAAGGACATAGGATGGGAAGTACAGAGCAGCCAGGCTGTTGCCCATCTACTTAATTACTACAGGGCCAAAAGGCCGGAGGCTAGAACGGCTACTGACAGTGGTATGCCAGGGGATACATATCTTGGGCTTACTCCACCACCTGTTCTCATTACGTGCACACTTGGAGTAGTATTTCTGTTCTGTAGGGTTTGGTCTGGGGCTCAAAGACCAAAAGGTGGTTTACATCTAAATACAGCACGACTTTTTAAGAGTAGCATGGGCCTAAAATTTCCTGTCCTTGAACCAATTATGCATTGGGCAAAGGACTTCTTTTTCTTGCATACATTCTTAAAAGGATAGCCTCTTTAACTACTACTTGCAGGGTTACAGAGCGAAGTTTGAATTGGTTTCATTAAACATAAAAGGAAGATTTCATAGCTAAGCTGTTTGCATACCTCTTTTACAAGCTGGCATATGAGCAGTCAGTAGGTGCCTCTCTAGAGCAACAGGCATGATGTACAGCTCTTACAGCCATACAACGCTTACCGTCATAAACATGGCATGTTTTACAGGCTGCATGATGACATAGACAAAAAGCCATCATAACGACTTCCCCGGATCTGTAATAGCTCCATTTACAATTAGTGTTAGGAGGCAGCACAGCTCACTTTTGTGGACGGAGCTGATTCGGATTTAGATATGACAGTCTGGTGAACAAAATGTGCCTAGGTGACTGCCTGCAGAAATTCGTGCTCACATTTTACAGTGTTGGCTACTCAGATTGTTGAAAACAACCTGCCTGGGGTTTTTTGCCTGTGGAACGCCCCCTAAACTTTCTGACTGTGGCTGTTGATTTGGATTTTAATATTCACCTTTGCTATCTGAGCTGCATAGCTGAGACTTGAAGTGGATTGTCTCACCCTCATCAATGGGAAAAATGCCAGAACTTACTGAGGGAATTAGGTACAGCTGGGGCGAAGGATTGCAGGGAACTAGGTAAGCTGGGATACAGGGAGATGCTGCTTTCACAGCCCACCCCTGGCCATAAGCCCAAGGCTGGGTTTCCACTATTTGGGCTGAAAAAACTGTGTTTGGGTGATGTCAGGAACTTCCATTAAAAATGTGTGAAAATATAGATCATAATCAATAGTTTTCTGTTAATAGAACTGATTTGCTTGGGTTTGATCACAGGTCCCGGACCACTCAGCACATGCCAAGGTGGTGTTTTCCCAGTGGTTCATGGTGTTACACAGCATTGCTCCCTAGTTCAGACCTGGGTGTGCTGCAAATTACCAAATATAAAACAACCATCGACAGCAGCAGTGCTCCAAAAACATCTCATACAAAAGGTGCATAAGATAGGCCAATGTTTTAACATCTCCGATGTTCAAAAGAGATACATGTAAGAATTGCAATTATTTTTTTCTGCTTTCTAGTATTGCAATGCTTGGTCACTACGATTTGTTCTTTCACCTACCATGTTTAAGCAACATACGCTGTCTCTGTTGTCTTCTTCCATCTCAGGACCAGGAGAAAGTTATTTCCTAGACAAGCAGAAGCCTTCACTGAAATATGCACAAAAGCACAAAACATTTCAGCTTGCAAGAAATTAGTGAAAGGAAAACAGGAAATTGTTCCTGCTTACCTTTTGTTCTGTTTTATTTGTGTGTTTCTTTCCTTGCTTGCTTTACAAATGGTATTAAATCCTCTTAAAATGTTCCTCTGAACCTGGTAATTATCTAAAACAAACCATAGATCAATATTAATGTCACTTAAAATAGACGAGAATGTGGAATTATTCTAATTTGGTGGCTAAAAGGTATTATCTACTATGAAAAAAGAGTGGAAAGATGTATGTTTAATATAACAGGGAGGTCATCAAATTAAAAGAAATCTATTTTCCTTCTAAAAATCAAAATAAAAAAATGAAAGAGAATAGTTTACAAAAGAAATATACTAAGCACACAAGTGCTAGTGCACATACGGATTCTTCCTAATAACAATGGAAGTTATTAAAATGGATAGCAACAATAATGAGAACATTTATATATGTATTACATGAGATTACATTGTGTGTCTGTGTATGTGTGCAGACTGCAAGATATTTCAGGTGTCTTAAGCCAAGCATTTAATCATGTGAAAAGAACACATAGCATATTTCAAAATAACTAATAGGAGGAGAGGATACCCATGCACTAAAGAAATGGGGTTTAATCCCTTTTTCTCACATTGGCACAACTGAAGAATGGAAAGCATCACACAGAACTGGAGCAACTTGCAGCAAATTGACATCAAAATATGGTATCTGGTTATAACACAAGTCCAGAAATCCAGTTTGGTCGGTCTTATTCTCTGTGAGCTTGGGTTAGATTTTTTTATGTAAACTGCTCTAGTGATTTAAAGGGGCCTTTAAGCAGAGCTCAGGAAAGAGATGACCTTCCTAAGTATTAGCCAAGGGCTCCATGTTCTACACTCTCTTATCCTACATTCAGTTTTTCTTTCCCTGAGCAAACATTCACCCTGGTCTTCACCACCTGAATGGTCCTCTAATGTAACTTTTAGGCACATTGACTGCTGGTCTACTGTTGATTTGTATGAGGCTACTTTGATGAAGAGCATCATTTAGGAACAGCCTCTGAGTTTTCAAAGTCTGTCACAAAAAATCTGAGACCCTAGAATTGAGAGCACTTGTGCAAGAGGGAGAATATATTCGCACGCACACAAGAATTGCCATTGAAGATTTGCATAAAATTATTCAGATGCAGAAACCTTAGATCCTTTTCCTAAAATAGCTCTTGACATTCTTATCTTCAGAGACTTTTCACCTTGTGGATGTAATTCCTTAATTAATTACTTCATCTTCTGTCTACAATCCTGCACACCTCTTGGCAGATCTGTTATAATACAGTTATATATTCAAGTGATCCAAGCTTTGTCTCAGTAAAATGTGTTTTTCATTAATAACAATATGGATTATAATCACAGTTCTTTTATTTTTGAAGTACTAGCTCATCAACACACCTAGGCAACATAGATAGCTGGTTAATAAAAAAGATAAGTAACAGGTTGAAGCTTCAAAGACACATTTAAGTGTACATCCCTTTAAAAGTACCTCTGTACAGATACTCAGCTGCTGCACTTCATTCATAATTGAAAAGCATTTACCTCCTTAATGTAGTCTATGGAAGACAAATATTTATACTTTTCTACAATCACTGAGATAGATGCAGCCCCTGTGTCAATGGTGAAGGCTACATCACATGCTTTGTGTTCCGTGGACTGCCCAGGGCACATGGGAAGGATGCCTAGTGTCTGTTCAGTAAAACTTTGCTGACCAAACTTATAGCAACTAAGAAGTTGATCTCCTAGGTCATCTTCTAGAAGTACAGTTGCAAAACACGTTTGCATATATATCCATTTAGCTGGGAACCTATTTGAAAAAGTAGGCCTCCAAGCGGCCATCAGCCCACACAGGCACGCAGATGCAGATGTGGATGCACACATCAAATATTAACACAAAACCAAGAGGTAAACAGCAAGCTTTCCAGGTTCAAGTTTCAAATTGGAGAAGAGAGGATGTACAAAAGTTTCAAGATGACCAAATGACACATTCTAGGAACAATAAGTAATATTTAACAAAATTTTGTCCCACACGTTCCTTCCTATTAACCTAGTTGTACATATTCCCTTCAACTCTGTGTTGTCTAGATGCTGGATGATTTTTAAGGAAATAATGATTTTCTCCTACATCTTCTTCTTTCTTCTCCTTCTCAGGCTTGAGATTTGGAAAAATGTGTTGGTTGTTGGAAAGCTAAATCAAAGGAACAAGCACATCTGACAGATCTTCCTGGGCTGATATTCTAATTGCTTGCTAAAATAAATTTTGCAACTGACATACAAGAATATCCTGGTTTTTGTCCTGAGATTAGAAATTTCACTATTACAGTAGAGGTTCTTATAAAAGATGATGCTTGTAGAGAAAGATGTGCTTACTTGAGTAGCTTTGGCAGCCAGTGTGATTTGGCTGCTATGAAACTAGTGTGAATGTCACAGGATTTGGCTCCATTCCTGGCTTGTTTTGTGAACTTGCCCAAAAGTCATCACTCAATCTAGTCCTCTTATTTTGTTTCCTCAGTGCTGCCAGGGGAGGTACCATCCAGGTATGACTTTGCAAACTACCTAATACAGTAGGTCCCTATTACAGCTAAGAAAAAAACCCAGCAAATCCTCTGTAGGGGTCTAAACATAAAGCAGAAATCTTTAAGTTCATTCTGTATTCAGTGGGGAACCAATGGAGAACAGAGCACTAGGGAAATAAACTTACGGTTGCTTATGTTTCTAAATAGACAAGTTGCTGCATTCTATCATCGTGGGCTGTTTTCAGACTGGATGGCTGTATTTCCAGATAATGAGGTGCAATTTCTTCAAAGCAGCTTTAAGTCCTGCTGCATATGATGAAATGCTGTAATGCTTTTCATTTTCTTGTTTGTGTTTTGCAAAAAACAGGAGAACAATAACAGGGAGTTGATTGGAAAGATATTGGGAACTATCAGGCGCTTCAGAACAAAATCTCAAATCCTAAATATGCTAATACCTACAGTTTGCTAAAAGAAGCAATTTTGTGGCATTTACTTTCGTGCATCCTCTTCATTAAAGAAAACTTTATGGGAGTTAAACTTTAATGCATTTTTTTTGTCTGTGTTGACAATTTGGATGGGGCTTGGGAATTGTTTGTGTGTTTGTTTGTTTATTTCTTGTTAATTGGATTATAAATGGTCACAGAGCCAATTCAGTCTCCAGAGTCTATGATTTAACGATGTTCTGAATCTGTTTCTGAAAGTTACCCACAGGGGAGCAGTATGGAGAAAGATGCCACCTTCTCTTTGAATAGTGTAATTAAACTTTACCTGAGTACCAATAAATTAATTTACAAAGTCTTCCTATAACATAAATGAAATGTGAAAATTTTCCCTTCTTTGACTTATTTTCAGCAAGCTGGATGACTGTAGTTTAGGAAATTAAATGCTACCCCGTTGCCTCTAGAAAGTTGATCCTAAAACCACCTCCAAAGCCTTGCTTTCTTTCCTTTTCTACCAAAATTGCTGTAGTTTGCATAGACAAAAGTATATTTTGCTACTGCCTCATAGCTAATATGTCATTACACAATACTGGGCATACCCCCGCAAATGCAACAAATGCAGAGCAACATCTCTTTATTGGCAAGTTCTCAGAGATGATTCTTTCTTCATCTTTTTACTTAAATTTAGCTTTTTACAATGTGCCAGTTTGGCAGCCATCAACAATAAAATTTAATCTATAATTAAGTGCAGATACAGCACATGCAGAAGCAGCATGGCTGCAGTCCTGCCAATATTGCCTAATACGAGTCCAAACAGAGAGAAAGAACTTTGTCATGTGCTGTGTCATTTGGACTAGGAGACAGAAAACAGGCCCTGGACCGTTAGTAAGAATGCAGCTTTTGAGGAGAAGTCACCTCCAAAGAAAGGAAAATCCCCCTAACACCAGCAGGAGAAGGGATTTCTGGTACAGTAGGTCAGAACAGAAGTGATGATACCCAAAGAAAGTGCTTCCTCCCTCAAAGCCCCGCTGGCACAGCCTGCGGGGCTGGACCCAGCCTGCTGCAGTCCTCTCCCTTGATGCTGCAACTGGTGGTTGCCAGCATCTACCTAAATTATACCATGCTTCAGCTCTCCTGCATGGGACTCGAGAAGATCATCTCCTCATTGCTAAGGTCAGCCATCAGAAGAGAGGCTTTGCTTTATTTGCAGACTATGGCTTTGTTAGTGCATTATGTATGTCAAAAGTACTCAGGATACACAAAGCATTTCCACTCGACTGTTTGTATTACTGCCTTCAAGGGGAGCAGTTATCCCACAGCACACCTAGCTTTATTCCCTGAATTATTTTCCTAAATTGCAGACACCGCAGTCCAACCTGTGGTTATGTCAGGGGGTGTTCCTGTAAGAAAATTTTCAGTGGTGAGTGAACTTTAAAAGTAAATTGCCTAACCCACAAGGTTGTATTACTGTGGTTTAAGTGAACTTTTGTATTAGGGAGGACGTTTCAAAAGATTGAAGGATTTAGGGCCTCATTACACTGAAAACAGCTGCAATTTTATTGTACTTGAGTTTCTGAGGAGCTCTGGAAAGTTTTCTCCTCCAACTTGAGCCTTCTATGCAGCATAAGCAAAGCTGAATTAAAGAAATGAGCGTCTGGATCGAGACAAAGCCATCATTCCCCTGCTGTTGGAAGGAAAAGAGAGGCAGACAGAACTGGGTGAGAGACCCAGTCTCAGAGCTCTGCAGATTTGCTTTTGGTGCTCTTTTTGCTATCTGGGGAAGGGGAGAAGCCTCGCGCGCGCCTCCAACAACAGGTGCTGCCCCCCCCCCCAGCCTATCAACCACCCTGTCTTCAGCTGCATTAAAAGCTGCAGCCAGCCTGATTTTGCAGTGCTCTGGCACAGGCAGAGCTATCAGAAGGCCACGACCGCACGACTGTTCCAGAGCAATCTGCTGTCTCAGGCCAACTGTCTATTTTTGCCTATGCCTACAGACAGTTCGGCATTCAGGTGTTACTGAGAAATGGTTTCTAGGTACAGAGGTGCTCAACTGGCAGCTACCAAAACCACTGGAATGAACAACTCAGTTTGCTGTAAGTAATAATGCACTACCTTGCCATTATTAATTGCTCTTACTCTTCTCATTCGATGTTAGGAAGCTTTGAAGCAAAAGCAAAATTAAGACAGAACACAGTAGGAAGATAATGATCAAATCAGATCTATGATTCTAAAATAAAGTAAATGGTCAAATCAAATTGCAATCATACGGTACAAAATAAGAATTTTACACAAGATCAAGAAAGAGGAGAACAAGGGACTAGAGATTCTTATTTTATCGATTATTAAGGGTACTAGAAATCATGACAGAAGCAGAGGACAGAAAGATTAGTCTCTACCTCACATAATTTACATTTCAAACTGAAAACTCTAAAAAAGTTTTCAAAAAAGGAGAAGCGAGTTGTTTGTTAAAAAAAATAATGCAGGTGACACTGATTATTTACATGACTATGAAAGATGGGCATCACAAGCTGTTTCCAGAGTTCAAAACCTTGCCAGAGTTTAAAAATAAAACAAATGCAAAACCCTACAGAATATTATTGATTCTGTGCATTTAGTGTTTCAGAACTTCTAGGTAAAACTACAACTTGGCTAGCAAATGCTCACGTTTTTAATGACCCTTTTGGTCTCGTAGATAAAATCAAGCTCAGTGGAATTATAGAGGTATTTACAGAGGTAGAGTCACTGTGAACCAAACTTCAAGCTATTGGGAGAGTGACAGAAGTTAAGCCACAAGCAGTCACTCATTTAAATTCAGGATATATATTTAGTGCATCATCATCTATGCCTTATTTCTAAGTCACTAAACACAGCCACATGCTTTATGATACTTTGCACATCACGCAGCACCACAATAAGCCCTGCTCAATTCCCCTGCATCCATCTCTCACCTGCTGTAGTAACTTGCGGTGATTCTTTGTCTGCTCTGTCAACTCTGTCTGTTGCATCTGCCCAAGACTGAAGTTTCCTCAGCCCCTGAGGAACAGCAGATGTGTCTGCAGTGTTAATATGTCACACAGTACATCCAGGTGTAAGTGAAATACCAGCCCGACGTGTTCCTACAGTCTCCAGATCTCCTTGTAAAAAGTTATCATATCACCTTGTGAGGTCATTTCACAGCACTGTGGAAAATTAAAGGATGTCGGCAACTGAGCTGAAAGTAACCATCCTCAGATTTTAGAAGTAAGGCAAGTTGAGAATGAGAACTAACCTGAGAACATTATGCTCAATTCAGTGAGGCCATTTTTGCCAATTTACTTTCATAGATGATTTGTCCTGTACCATTCAAGTTAGCAACAGTCCAGTGGGATAAAGACCCAAATATAGAACCTGATCCATTCCTATTCAGAACCTACAGAAAGGCTAAACTGAATTTTGCAAAGGTTATCTGTTTACACAAGGTCAAATTAATGTAAGAGCTATGCACCATAATGAAGAAGACTCAGAAGGATGGATGGGGGAACTGAACAAAGTCAACAGGAATGTTTGGGTACACCGAAATGTCTAGCAGTCAACAGCAATACTTGAGACAAATTTCTCAAACTAGGTTGCCTGAAGTTAAACACCCACATTCATATGTAGGCAATGACATGAGCGATTTGAGCTACAACGGATTGAGGCAACCACTGCTCCCAGTGGAATCACTCATCAAAAATCAGGCCATACACTTCTCAGCCTACAAATAGATTTAATGCCTAAATTAGGCAGGAAATTTTGAAAGTCTTGATTTTAGAGTTCTGTACCTTAAAAATTACTAGAAAACTTTAACATAAACATAGTGACATGTCCTCATATACGTTAAATCAGCATAATCCTATAAGCATCATGAAAAAGCATTGATTTTTTTTATGAGCTGAAGATACGGCTTTGCCGTCCACTGTGGCATCTGTGCATCCATGTACAGATTATAACTCTGTATTGGCAGGAAGAGCTGCAGAGAAATGAGGGAACAGCCCCAGAAAGCAAGAGTTAGAGGTTCACGCCAAGATTTGCAACCAATCTGCTGTGAGACCTTGCACACATCACTTTTTGTTATTCTGTGACTTTTCCCAAACAAACATTGCCCTGTATGTACCTGCTTAGACTGTAAAACTCTTCTTACTATGTACTCATACAATGCTCAGCAGAACCGGATTCTTATTTCAGTTTGTGCCCTGGCCTATTATTTCAAACATTATGAATATTAAATGTATCTTAATTTATAAAACCAGCCCAGACTCTCTGGCTTGGCTGGGTAAAATCTGCCCCTAACCCAGCAAAGGAAAAATACACCTGACGAGCCTTGAATCTGCATCTGCCTAGATTTGCATGGACTCTGTGTAATGGATGTAACTGCACATGAAATGTTACAATGACAATAAATACACATAAATCTACTAAACTGATGAGCATTCAGTCAGACCTGATTAATGATGCCCTCAAGAGCAGCAACAAGCTGCATTTTCATCCTTAAAAGTGAAAAGCAACAGTTTTAAAGGACATGAAGCAACACAGAGAGCCATTTCTCTTCCAAGCCCTTGAGAAATATTTCCAGCGTGATTCTGTCCACCACTACAAGAGCACTGAATGGCAGCTGGAACTCCCAGACGTACAAAGCCTCATCAGCTACTCCACCACAGGAGGAAGAGGAACATAATCTCTGCTTCATGGTAGTAAAGGTCCTATCTCGTACCCGAACAGAGACTTACAGGAGAAGCCCCCGTCCAGCACAACCCTAGAACAACCCTGGAGCATCCCTGCAATAAAGTGGGGAGCTCTCCTTAGCCAGAGACGCAGCCGTCTGCTCTTCAGACTAATACACCCAGGCAGGACGTCTCCACAAGGTCTGAACCAGAGCTGGTTTTCATCCAGACAATGCAGAGGACCACAAGCTCGGCTCTACCTGTGTCCATTCATGTAGGCATGTCTAAAGTGAGGTGCTGAGACCTGCTGTTAGCGAGGCAATCAGACTTTAAGGATTCCTGTAACCTGTCCTTTGCTCATACCAGCAGCTCTTTCTGCTAATCACATACAGTTTTATGCTGCCAGTGTAATTTAAATCGGCTGAATTGGTTTTCAGAGTATTTAATAAATATTGCCTGCTGGCAACGGGATTGAAGAGCTGGAGATCTGAAAGATCCAAACACCCCTTTTGGCACCTTTGCTCTAATGATGCAACTGTGACTCTGCCAGTCTCTGCCAGTCTCAGCAGACTGGTATTAAAGTGACGCTTTGCACAGGAAAAAGTAAATAAACAGATTATGCTCCATCTGATCCATAAACAGTGGGATCTTATTAAAAGCCATCAAATGCGACTTGAAACAGCAATGCATTGCATCCCACTATTCATTTGCAAACCATTGGCGAAGCCAATAAAATCTGTCTTTGTGCAGTATTTTTTTTTTAAATAATATGTGGAAATGGCTTTCTAATCATTTTCTCCTGGGAGGCCAAAGTAGCTCTGATAATTAGGCTACCTAGTTAATTACTAATACTCTACAACAATGGCCAATAGTCTGGTTTGTTAACATAGCTTAATAGAGATGGAAATGAAATGTATCTAATTTTCCTAGCCACAGTACTTTCAGAAATGGCAGAGGTGTTTATCCTCCCTTTTCCTTCTGAGAAGGAGATGTACCATAGGTCATGGCAAGATCCTGGGCACAAGCACAAGCAAGTTTTGATCCTGAGCACCGTCAGCCTTCCTAGCTTGTCCCTGCCCTGGTCTATGCCCCTGTGAGGTGGGCATTAATACTTCAATTAATACTTTAATACTACTTCCAGGAATAAATATCATTTAATTTCAGTTTGCGAGTTCCTCATTGTTACACAATCTCATAAAATAAAAGTAAGCAAAAGTAAACTCTAAATTTTGGAAGCTATTTGCCATAAAAATGGCTTTATAACAAGGCAAATTTTTAGCCTCTGTACTAAATAGCCAGCTTTGGATATTTTCAGCATGGCAAATAACTCATTTTTTTCAAAGCAATGCACTGTGTTTTAGACATAAGACCCTCAAGTCATGTCTCTTTTCTGATCTAAAGGACAGTGCAATGGGCTGGGACCCAGGTGATTTATACTCTATTTACCCCATTCTAATGTAATCCTTAAGGTGTATCACTTCCCTTCTGCATGCTGTGGTCCCCAACTGCAAAACTAAGGTAAAGCTAACAAATTCCTTTGTGAAAAATGGAGATTTCCAGCCCCCCAAATTGCTGCAGAAAAGTTAGGCACTATTATCCCCATTAAAAAATGGAGTCAACATTTTTTGTCTAACAATATCATGGAAACACCAATTGCTCTCCAGCTTGTACACATGCACTCATAAATAATCTGGCCTTTGCAGAGACTACCAACTCCCTTTTGATCATATTTTAATTTAAAATGAATAGTAAGGGAGCTAAGCTGGCACTCCCAACAACAGATTGACCAGCAGATTTATGTCTTTGCTTATCCAACAAACCTTGCTTTTACCAACTCTACAAGACACAGTGCAGCGTACAGGACTCAATTTCCAGAGAGCCCAGCCCTCCCTCCTCTGCCCCTGCTCCACATGCTCAGAGCCCAAGAAAAATCCTGCTTTAGTTGGGAAGCAGTAACCTGAAGAACACTGGACTGCAGACTTCACTGCAGAAGGATGCCATTGATGTTGAGTTGGATGGCAATTATGGACTGTACTAGACAGTAAGAAGACAGCTGTTGGAGATGAGGTGGTGCTGCTGGGATTTGGGTTTTTCTGAATATGTAATTTTTATACTTACTAATTGACTATTTTTATTTGCGTTGTAGAAGTATTCAAGAAACAAGAGCTGCAGTTACCAAGCACATAACCCAGCTGTTCTTGTTGCAAGCCAGCAGAAGATCCTGCTCTGAAGAACTTACAGCCAAAATAGACAAACCAGTGAAAGCCTGAGCTCACCACAGCTACAAAGACATGATGTGTCACCAAGCTGGCAACTGGCAAGGTCAAGACAAAACGTAGACCTAAGTCTCACTCAAGTACCATATCTAGAGAACTATTCTCACCTTTCCATATTGTATTTCAGCACAAACTCAGGCATAGTATAAAGACCAGCTAGGCACCTTTAATGAATCAGAAAGACGATAAAATAAAAATAGTCTAATGAATAGTCTTCTTTTATCATCATTAGATTCTCAGAAATATCATCCTAACTTTCTCCTCTTCTTTTACATTCTCCTAATTCTGCACCTTTAATAGGTTTCAAGGATAACATTTCACAGTCCTAACTTTCAGCCTGCAGTGTATGAGGCTGAGTACTTTTATTACAGTTTAATAAATTGTTAATATTGAATATGAATAATGAAATAACTACTGTCATGTAACCCCTAATAATCATTACAAAAATACGCTTTCTGACATAATTTAAACATATTACTAAAATATATATACTTGCTTCTACACAGGCAAAGGTAATATTTCTGACATAATTATTTCTAATAATAATTTTGTTTAAAATAAAACCTTTTTTTTTTCCCTATGAAATATCAGCTTTCATTCAAATAAAACACTTTTACGCTCAAAACGGAAGCATTCTGACTCAAATGCAGCTCTGAAACTGCTTTAGATTTAGTACTGAAGATGGCAGAGGGCTATTCCACGTTTACACTGAGGCAACTGAGGAGAAATGTTGGCCACTGTTTTACATGTGGGCATACAAACCCATTGCACCAGTGCCAGAACTGTAGCTAGACATGCAATTTCTTGTGCATGCCTACTGGATGCCCATGCATATATCTGGAGTACAGGTTCAGAAGATTTGAAGAATTTGGCCTAGATATCCTGGAAGTGTGTCATTCACACCTGGGATTTTAGGAGGTGTTTTTTTTCTTTGGTTGGTTTTAAGTTAGCTAACTAGTAGCTTCTAACTTGACTTAAAAATGTATCAAGCCAAAGCAAAAATAACATTTAAATAGGCAAGATATTCAAATTACCGTAAAACGTGTTTAAAAGACTGTGCCAGGGACTAGTCTGTTACAGCTATCAGTGTCCAGCCATTCTCAGAGCTAAGTGACCTAAGCTATAGTGGTACAGAGCTACGTTTATAGCTTGACATAGCCATGTTTATGTCAACGCCACAGAGAGAGCAGACAGAAGTCGACAAATGCCAGTGAGCAAGGTTGTAGCCCTCCTGGATTCAAGCTGGCCTTCAGCTGTCTCCATCAAACTTACAGCTTTCACACTAAAGACTCACACTGCGGTGGCTACTCAGCGGCATACAGGTAATTCCATGCTGTGTACACCACATGAGTTTTCTTTAGTATTACAAGCTCATTTGCACTTACACATCTGACTTTCCTCCAAATTAACACTTGAAACATCCATCAAAACATGTTACTATTTTACGAAATTCCAGTGCGGTCCCATTACTCACTGGCACCTCTCATCTCACCCTCCATTTCCTATTTTAATGTTGAATTTCAGAAAACAAATGCACGTGTTTATACATTGAACAGTCCCATGACTGCAGCATAGCTATTGATTTCTTACGTGACAACCCATACGCATATACTCAGCAGAATCTGGGCCAATGTAATAATTTCTGAAAAATTCCACTTTTCACTTTATTAAGGACGTTTGGGGAAATAGCCTGGTAGTTTAACACAGGATGCATTAAAACTTGAAAATAAGGTCCACTCAGCTACAGCTTCGTTTCTATCGCTAAACGGTCTTTTCTTCAACTGGAACCTGGTTTGGAACTCCTTTGCGGGGCTGCAAGAACCCATCCGGAATCTGGGGAACATCCTCACTTCTCAAATTTATCATTTTCTGTAGAGCTAAACAGAACCTACTGAAGTGCCATATGCAAAAAAATACTAGGAATATAATCTGCTTTGTTTCCTCCTGCCTCTGCCCCACCATTTTTTTCATATACCAGGCTGATCCTTTTTTTTCTTGAGGGCAGTTATCATTGGATTATAATCTTGCTCCTCTTCTAGCAACCTGATTAATATAAGCACATCTTTACTTTAGGTTCTATATGTTCAAGATTAAGCAAACTGTTCTAGATCCCCTAAAAATGGTTAAATAAATAATCTTTAAGGTATTTTCCTGATTCATCCAGAGGGATTGTAACATCTCAGGCTGCCAAAACATGAGCCAGGTCTCAAGGTTCCATTCATAACAATGGAAAATAAAATGTGATTTAGCAAAGACAAAAAATGAGCTTGAAATCTTTCTAGTAGAAGAATCATTTGAATGATAAAAGAGATGTGAACTGGGAATTCCTACAAGAGATAATTGAAGAAAGGAATGCTTTATCAAAGACAATTTTTTATCTACTTCTCCGTAAGACGCTGGCAAAAACAAACCAAAGTATACTTTAAAGTATACCATACCCTATGATCTGTGATGTGAATTTTACTGTGTTCTCACTCAATCGAGAAGTCTTCCAGAATTGGCAAGTTATGGATTTTTTAACTGTAAAACAAGCAAGCAAATAAACAAAGCAACCAACCCAGAGGCCTTCTTTATACAAGAAAAGGAAGTTGTTGTTCATCTTTATGAGAACATCAAAGCACAAAGGGATTGGAAGCAAATATTCACCCATTTTCCAATGAACGTGGAACATGACATGTATCACATCAAAGGGCTGTACATATTTAAAGGAATTGCAGAAATCATGGAGAACCTTTAATTGCGTATACTGAGAACATTGTACATTCCTTGAGAACACTATAATTGCATGTGTATGTAAATGTTCTATGCCATGAGGGCATACCCTCTCCATTTTCTGACAGAAGGCAAGAAATACTGCAAGAAATATTGGCCAGGGCACACTTTAGGATAGTAGTTTGGAAACTACACGGTGCACCTGGTGATCAGTAAAGCTCAGGGTCTGAATGGAAATACACTGCTCCACTTTTAAGTGCTTCCAGTATCCTGGGACATAACACAGTACACACTAAGCAAAAAGCAAAGTGAGCTCTCATGCCTTTTTCATAGCTTCCAGGTGGAGAAAGGCCAGAGCCTCTTTCCTAGGGCTTTCCTTGGAACAGACACAGATGTCTGGCACAAAACATCCATTTGTGTTTTTACTGGTTGCCAAGCTGAAGCTCGGCTCTTCTTGATTTCTCTTCAGCCATTCATCACACGGATGGTCAAGTAATTTCTCTCTCAAGAGCTCCTTTATCAGTTTAAGAACACCTGACCTCCGTTCAGCCCACGAAACTGAGATGGGAAGCAAAGTGCAGGAAGAGATGCCTGCAATTTACAGGCAGTGCCCTGCAAGCCCTCACACACGTGAGCAAATTTATTCAGATGAGCAGTTCCACTAGACGGAGAGTGCTGCCCCACTCCCGAAGAGCCGGCACGGAGCAGCCATAAGCTCTCGGCCACCAACAGGCTGGGCACGGAGGCTGGGGTCCGGCCCCTCAGCACCTAAATTTTAGTCTCACTGACTGCAGCGGCAACGAAACCAGCCACTCAAATGGTCTCCTGTTGCCTTCGAAAGTGGGCATGGCCTCAGTCATTGACTTATCTGTGCGAAATGCTTTAATTTTCTAAACTGAAAACTATTTCCATTCAGAAACTGATTGGAGAAGGGAAGTTTAGGGGTGGCAGCACCTGTGAAAAAAAGTATGTGGAAGCAGCGTCTACTACTGCATTTTGTTCTGCCACTTGCAGTCCCTGTGTTAAAACAGAGAAAACAATAACTTCCACTGAACGGTATGAATAGAACTAGGAATTTATTAAGCATTTCTAAATTCCCAAGTGAAAGCTGCTATATTTAATTTATTATTATAGAATATGCAAAGGTTACAAAAAACTACCAGATCCTGAAATCTTAGGCAAAGTATCTAAAAAAAATTGCATTCTCATTTTCAAAAGGATTCAAAAGCTACATGCTGTATTTTAATATAGTGGACATCCAAAAAAAAAATTGAATACACATGTGTATCAGACTTAACTAGAAGTTCTTGCTCAGCAATAAGGATTGAAATAAAAGCTACAGAGCATTTACTTTCAATAAAATGTAAGCAATCAATATAATAATACTATCTTTTCCTTATCTCTATCTTATTATTCACAGAACAAGAGCTGTGTTAACAATGTCAGAAAAGTAATTTGAAGAAATCTTTAATTAAAAATTCCTACACATGACAAAATAATAAAATAACATTTGGAAGATTTTATTAAAAGCTCGAAGTAAATTAATACATTGAAATCCAGCTAAACATCTAAGTAGAATTTAAAAGCCACTGCACATTTTAATAAAGGTCTTGCCAAAAAAGTGCAATACTGTCTGCAATATTTCAACATAATATTTTGATTACAAAATGTCTGAAATCTTCCTACAACTCTGCGGAGAGTCAAAAGATCACACTTCCACCCCATCTTCCCCATTCAAAAATCCACCCAGATAATTTGATTTTGAATGAAATCCCTGGAATTCCTCTAAAAAGGATTGAATCGTTATGTGGAACTGCAGACAAAATTGGAGATAACTGATTTTTATGCGTAGAAATTTAAGCCAAGGCAGTTCATGTTTAGAGTGATAGAGGAGTAATCATGAATAGAAATATGTCTGTTGAGTTAACACGTTGCAAAAGTTCAGCTCTGATTAAACTCATCCAGATTTGTATATAGGGCTAGCCTAAGCCAGCCCTTTGGGGGATAAAGAAAATCTGAAGTTTGTCACAAAATTTCACTTCCCCTCGCATACCAGAGGGTGTGCTGCCAATTACAAACACAATTTCGCTGGAAGATTGTTTCCTACTTCCTTTTCCACCTATGTTTTGGATAAGTTTTAATATTATATATACAAGAGTGAAAAAAAATAGAAATATTTTCCCCAGAAAATCCCAGACTGCGTTTCATCATTTTAAAATCCCTTCTCCGGACTTTACCAAGTGAAAATAAAGAGCTTCAGGTAGAAATGTAAATCCGTGGTCTACAACACAGAGTACGCCTGAAACACCTCTCAGTTTGGACGATGGGAAATAAAAATATAAATTATCAGAGCTTAAATGTCACAGAGTATTGGAGCACTAGACTAGTGATGGTCAAGTTACATCAGTCTATCCCCAAGCCACTTTACTATTAAATAAAATATCTTCACAGTTTTATATTGCTATACCTTTCTAGAACACTGTGGTGTTTTGAAATTGTAAAGTCTTGGTTAATAGAGAAAAGGGCAGGAATTTTCTAGAGATTTCGGTGGAATGCAGTAGATCTAAAACACTCTTCAAGAGCTGTGTGCCAGGACACGCTGGTGCACTACGGCTTCTAGTCTGTGGGAAATTGCACCATGGTGCCGTCTCTTGCTGTGCCTTCAAACTGAAGGATGACAATTTGGGGTTTTCTTTCCCCACCCAAAATAATGTAAAAGATGAAAAATACATTCATGGAACAGTAGCACAAGCTTATCAAAGCACTTAGTTTGTTCAATTTTTTATCAAATACATACACACAATAATCTGTAAAATGTGCATACAACAATACAGAATCAAAATGTTAACATTAAGCGAAAATACAGCAAAAATGTTCCCAAAACAAAAACACAAAATGTTTTTTCCATTCAGAACATTGATTAAACTGGTTTTTCCTACAAACTCTTTCTATTCAATCACAGAAACATTTGAAATAGTTCATCCCAAACTATTTTAACTACTGCTAACAGTAAACGTCCATGTGAAAGCTAAAGCAACATGCTGGCTTGCTGCACTTACTTTATATAAAAGATACACATCTTTGCCAGCGACTTATTTCTTACTTTAACTCTTCCTGGAATGTGACTTGTCCAACAAAGCATAACTTCAGACCTTTGAAGCAGAAGGAAAGAGAGGAGCGAAAAATACTAAAATAGCTTGAAGGCACAGAAAATATGGTACTAAAGCCAATGGCACAATATCTGCGCAATCCAGAAGATCAACAAGGCGCAGAAATATTTTCTTGCTGTGCAAGGGTGAGCTGGAAGCAATTAGGAAAAAAAACCCACCTCGGTACAGTGCTACTTACAAGCGTGAAGCAACAGTCACGACTAAAGCACAGTGAATCGGCGCCTGCCACGGCCAGCTGCCATTTCGAAAGCGGTGCCTGAATAGTGGTTTGTGGAAGGAAGCCTAAGATGGATAAATGCCTCCAGGAGCTCCAGGGAAATACAACTGCTCTACAGACATTAAAAACAGCCGTGTGAATTCCTGCTCTGACAACGCGGCTAGTGGAAAGGTCTTTGGCCCCAAGTAAGTTACAAACGGATACTGAAAACCCGGGAAACCCCTTAAAGTCTCACCTTGGGCCAGCCAGGCAGATCCCACAGGCACCCTGGCTAGAAACTGAATGCTGATGAGCAAAAACAAGAAGAGGGATACAGTTGGGGGATAAAATGGAAAATGAATTTGCTGAATAGAAAGCTCCGCTTGTCCTCCTTAATCCTCTGCAGGTTGGAAATAATTGTAGTGATTCTGTAAAGCACTGTCACAGAGGGTGCAGTGGTTAGCTGGTCATGTCTTTGGCGGGTAGTGGTTCATATTAATAATGTTGCAGGCTTTCAAAAGCAGCCTGCATGTCTAAATCAATTAATTCCTGCAGGCTTACTGTGCAGTAAGCAAGCAATGCTATCTCTTTTCCGAGATAAGGAAACCAGAACAAACTGAAATCATTACAACAGGAATGTGAAGCAGACAGGATGAGGACCCCATATTTCTTTTGTTTAGAGACATGCTTTGAAGAATCTCTCCAGCCTGTTTCTCTCTCTCCTTTTATGTTACTCAGTGTTATCTGTTCAGATCTCAAAAGTGAGTGAAGCACCAGAAAATGTACAGAGCTGCTGAAACCCCACCAAAAAGGGCTCTGGAAGTCTTAAAAGCCCTACAAGGGCTTCCTTACAAGAGAAGTGTTTCAGGCTTTGGCCTGCCATGTAAAAAAGCTATCAGGGGATGTCTGCAAAGAAAAGTGAAAAACATGCGAAATGCAAACTTTAATTTAGAATTAATGCTGATACTCAAACATGTAGCTAGAGTAGCTGGAACACTGAATAAAGCATTCAACGTTGACAGCGATTCCCTACTTGGTATCATTGTATCTGAGAAAAAATTAAACTCATTTGAAAAGTTTGCCCTATTAATCCTCAAAATTACTTCAAGGGAGGGATTTTAACAATGAGGAGGACCTGTGTGGCTGTCCCAGGGTGAGACTTTAAAGGGCGTCCCAGGTTTTTAATATCCACTTGCAACTTGGGGCCAAAGACCTTTCCACTAGCCTTCTGGAAGCAAGGCGAGATGTGTATTGTCTAAGGGAACTACAAAGATTTATCTTGTTTCTTTTGAGCAGTATGATTTGATCAGCACTCCCACTGGACGTGCTCGTGCTTGCTCTTG
The DNA here is from genome assembly GCA_013397275.1 of Burhinus bistriatus. Taxonomy (NCBI): domain Eukaryota; kingdom Metazoa; phylum Chordata; class Aves; order Charadriiformes; family Burhinidae; genus Burhinus; species Burhinus bistriatus. Next base: position 295,142 of record VYXH01003091.1, read on the forward strand.
CAGTTTATCCAGAGGTATCTCTACTAAAAAGCAGAGTGGATGGAATCACAGCTCTACTGACGTTAACGGCAAAAACTCCCAAGTATTTCAATGAAACTTGTCTGGTATTAATTTCCTGACTCACACTACAATTTTGGTCATCATTTGGGGGAAAATATCAAAATCTACACAATAATCTTTGTGACCAGATGGGAAAACTATTACAATATAGGAAACACATCTGGTATGGGTTGTCCATGTACACAGTCTATAACTCAGGGGCATTATAGAATAATTCTATATAATGTAGAGATATGTGAATTAGTGTAGAAGCAATCCAGCTATGCTAGTACAGGTGTCTACCCTGACATGAGAGTTTAAAACTAGCTCAGATCTCTCTGAGCTTTGTGGAACTTGCAGTGAAGCCATTTCCTCACTGACAAAAGAAATTTACATTCAACCTCTTTTATCAGGATGATGTGTAAGCTAAATTATAATGTAAACAGAATTTGATGTTATAAGAAACACTTCTAATTGGATGTTATAAGAAAGAATTCTTATAATGGTTTACTGCAAATCCTTTCCACCTCTTTTTAATATCTGTTCTCTACTGGCAGCAGATAACTAGGTTTTTTTAAATAGTAACAGGATTTACCAAAAATGTCTCTCAGCCCACCATGTGTTGTTTCTATTTTAAATCAGAGACCTACAGAAAGAAGTGAAAGATGAGGATCTATTCCATACTTTAACAAAAAAGCCATGCTAAAAGTATTGATAAAATAATAGGAGAAAAAATAAATCAAGAAATATCTCTAAAGTCTATCACATAGGGTCTTTCACTGTCTCAATACAATATAAAAGAACAAGTTGGTATGGAGCACAATTATTGCCTTGAGTGCAGCATCAATATTGCTCACCTCTTCGAATAACTTTCTGAATTTTCCAGTAAGTTCATAAAGCTAGAGCAGGCTGCCTGTGAACTGATAAAGAGCTTCACTTTCTGAGACAAAATATGATGTCCACATCAGAAACAGCTGTGTTAGGAGGTTCTGACAGATTCCTGCTGTCCCAAGGGTGGTTTCTTGGTGAGGTACATTTGTTCCTATCACTGAAATGCCACAGGCAGAATCCTCAGCTTGCACAGATGCTTTGCGCAGCACTGTCAGTGAGCAGCCTGGGCTTCCTAACCAGAATTAATGTCCTAATTTCAGGGGAACTATGCCATAAGCAGCCACTTCCCCACAATGTGGCTCTGGAATCTTCTAGTCCAGAAGAGAGCTCAAGCTGCTACAGGTGTAGGTGAATCCAAGAAATGAACACGTGTGTGTGTCAGCTAGGAAAACTCCAGAGGAGTTAGGGTCAGAGGGACTCGTTCTTGGTGTCCTGATTTCATACCTGATTTTCTGATCTTTGATGTCACTAACTGCTGAAATCAGGAAGGACTGCCTCGCCAAGCTGCTGCTGACAAAGGATGAAATGTGACAGTTGCACAGCACAGTAACAGAGCGGCCAGTGCTGGCAGGAATTACATACGCTATTGACTCTGTAGATAGCATTTGAACCACAAACACAAAAGCTTAGCATTAAATGGAACAAGGTACAGAGGTGAGGGTTTCAGCCAGGAGCAGGCAAGGTGCATAGGACAAGACCCAAAGATATTATCTTAATTTTTCTGTCTGAATTGGCTTTTGTGAAACCTCTGGAAGGGCAAAATAAACATAGCGCGTCAATACTTCTGAAACTGTCACCTGGAACATTCGAGTTCCCATTTTGGGTCTGACATTGATTCCCTTTGTGCCCTTGGCAAGGCAATAAGCAGTACCAAGTTACACCACCTGGATTCACACTGCATAGCTCCTTATTCTGCAAACAGCCCTATATTGATTCCAACAGGAAAAGATATGAAGTGACATGTTACACCGCTTGAGCAAGAAGGGTTACAATCTGCTTTAATATTTTCACTCATAAAAGCCAGACATTATAAGGATAATATATACCCTTCCTGCTCCCAGTTGGGTTATGAGATTTAATGTTTTTCCAGTTCTTTGAAGATGTAAAGACTGACAATGAAATAAGTATTTTTGGTAAGTTGTTTATATGCCATAAAGGCAGCAGCATCTGCAAAGATGTTCTGTAAGATGCCCTATTACCTTATTGTAATGTAGTTTTTCTTATACAAAGTGTAGATCGTCTTGTCTAACTGAGTGTCAGAGGAGGAAACATGGTGGGATAATTCTGGATACTTCTCCACCTGGTAGATGAGCCAGGACAGCAGGTAGGCAGCGTCTTCCTTCTTATACTGGTCCCACCACTTTGGTACCTCTCATTCAAACAACCTTGTACTTGGACCACTGCCTCTAGCTTTAACTCACTAATGTACTACTATACCCCGAGCAGTAAGAAAAAGATAAAGATTTTACGAGACTCTGAATAACATCAGGTTTAAACTGCAGTGATACTCCTGAATACAAGAGGAAGTGTAGCCTTTCCTGAGTGACATTCTCTGCTGAGTGAGATGTGTACATGGTAGCAGGACAGCACACAATTTTTCTTCTTTCCTAGAGTCCATAAGCCCATGATGTACACTTGGCCAGCCTGCTCCCACCTAGCTCACATGCTTCTGAAATCTTATTTTCAGATATCCACGTGGGGATGAGCCCCCAAAGTGTTAGCTCAGATGGTTAAGAACAAGACCCCATGATTCCTCCTGCAAACTCCAAAATACTAGCACTGAGAGATGCTCAGAGAACAGCTAAATCTGAGCTTTGAGAAGACGAGCAGGAATAATGATTTCGACAACAGCTAGAGAAGGTCGGTGACCAAATGCCCGCACAAGGACAGGAGACATCTCCAACCAATCCCATTCCTCCACTTCCTCTGTCAGGGGCCTCCCACGCACATCCCCAGCACACCGAGGGATCCCTTTCACATGCATTTTGCATATAAATGCACTTTCATATGTGTTCTAGTTTCTTTCCAAAATACTCTGAACACCTTTTGAGTCATGGAGTTGTGCTAAATTCAGCCTGTCCAAAGCCTATAAGCATGAGCATAACATAGCAAACTGGAGAAACTGATATTAAAGGATTTCAGTATTTACTACTAATGCTGTGCAAAGAAGTGAATTTAGCAAAAATAAAAAAAGGCAAGAGCACACAACTGTGAGTTTACAGGATCCTAAGTTCTAAGCTGGAAAACCTGACTGTTAACAGTTTTCCTTTGAAACTCTTACAATTTTATGCCATATGTCCTGTACTCTCTATTCCACATCTTCCCTCTTTGCACCTCAATAATGAATTTATCTACTTTCTTGACTAGTCTGGAATGGCCCCTACAGTACAACTTGCAACAAAAAGGGTTTGTTTGCTGTTGCTATTTGCCTGAGATGCTCCATAGGTAGAGAAGGAGCTTGGAAGAGGCTCTGTCAAGCTCAGTTCAGTACTACTGAAACTCTTTTAATATCACATTTTAAAACTTTATTACTTTTTTAAGAAGAGCCTTGTTTCTATTATACAAATGCTGTGAGATTCTAAGTCAGAGTTGCTACTACAACAGGTATTGGGTTTAAAGAGCTGAACATAAATGATACAAAGGAAAGCATTATTATCTCTATGCACAAATGTATCTGCACATAAGCATATGTGTAGATATGTGAGTGAGTGTACCTTGATTTATCTGTATATATGCATGTGTTTGTATACATGCCTCCCTCATCCTGCCATCAGTGGCAGAAGGCAATGTTGAAGCCTATTTCAAAACAAAACAAATTGCCTGCTGGCATTTCCATTTTCAAAATGTTTCTGTAAATTGTTTTGTTAAGAGTAACATCATTTCCACCTCACTTAATCATTATTCTTCTAAATAGGGTTTCCACTGCTTTTTACTACTAAGTTTTGCTGATTTATACACTTCACTGTCCCTAAAGTAGTAATATTGCAGAGCACGCTGATTACATGACTAGATTTGATGTTGCTATGCCTGAACTTCTTTCGGAAATGAGGTCTGAGCTACAAGGCTGTATGGTCCTCACCATAAGTGAAAACAAGGACGCAAATAACACAGAAATTACCGATTTATGTAAATGAAAATGCTCTTGCTCACTTAAAATATGTGTAAAATACATGCATTGCTTAAAATGACCTCTCCAATAAGACTTATTAATTTCATTTTTAATTGATTGACATTTTTCTCTAAGACATCAAGAAGGCAAGGCTTTCAGGAAGGGAAAAAGTGAACACTGCTCTTAACTTCAAATACTTGTACATTTTCTGTATGCATATGTTAAGTAATAGGAGTTTACTGACTACAGCATACTGCTTTCAATCATGCAAAGGAAAATACAGTTACCATTACTTCCCTGAGCCTGATTCAAACATCCACTGAAGTCACTGGGACTCTACCCACTCACTTTCACAGGCTGTGAACCAGGTCCAGATACATATATTATTGTATTTGTACAGTATGGGGCACTAATCCTTATTCCAAAGCCCTTTCTTTAATACTGCAGCTGCATCAAAAGTAGAATTGCAAAAGAGCATAGAAATGCACAATTCAGAATCACGTGTGCTCTCCTCTCAAATTCAGACAGATGCAAATTACAAGCAATGAAAAACAGGAAGAGCTGGATTCAGCCTTCTGCCCTGGAACACCATGTAGTCAACTCCCAACCACAGCAAGTACTACATGTAGGACTGCAGTTTCATGACAGAGTTGATCCAGCCTTCTGTGATAGTTTGAACGGAACTCCTAGTCAGATGTGACATCTGCAGCCTCTGTAAATTCCATGGATGAGGTAACCTGGATCAAACTATGAAGAAAAGATCCATATTTATTTCATTCTTCCCCAGCTGCTTTTTGATCTGCTTTACAAGCTTTATTCTCCCCATCAAACTGTTCAGTAGTTAAATTCTTGAAAAAGAGGATGCCTTGGTAAATATACCTAGAGTAATACATCTATTAGTAATCTTAAAAGTTATTATAATGAAGGTATTGAATATAATGGTTACAAAAATAATATCAATAATGACAATGCACATACATTTATTTAACCCAAACTGTCCTCTCTGGACTCAGTCAAGCACAGAGCAGAGTCCTCACCAGTTTTCCTACCTACATTTGCAAAGATCATTTCTTTGTACATCACAGGATTTTTGGAAGCACTTTTTTTTTTTCCTGCTCAGGTTAAAAAAAAAGTCTTAACATCTGAGTGATTCATCCAAACCCTTGACTACATGTTCCGAAAAAGCCAGATATTTCACCTAAGTCAAAGATTATATAATGCCTCAGTAAAATCACACTCCCTGTCATCAAAGGGTTTACAAAGTAAACAATACGGACTACAACATTTTGAAGTAAAGGCTTTCCACATACTATCACATTCTGCCATGTCATTGTTATCTTGTGGTACGTCTCTCAACAGAACAGCAGGTGTGAGGCGCCTTTCACTTCAGTTACATGCATACCCAGGATGTTGTAAGTGTTTCTGACATGGTGTGTATGCATTCCCTTTTTTTTTAAATTTTCCTGTTCTGAAGGGATAGCTGGAGCCATCATTGCCATTCATAGCATCTAGCAGCTTCCACACTGACATAAAATCGTTCTTTGTCAATATGAAATATCTGCTGGTCAGGATGCATGCTGTTTCTCATCTCTGAAGATGTGAACATGTGTTTCAGATGTATACAGACATGCCCTGCTATTTGTTGAGGGTGAGTTCCTGAAAAGGGCAATGGATAGCAGGTCAATGGATAGCAAAATGATTTTTTTCCATAAGAATTTTTGTAGTAAAGAGATAATGCATTCAGGCACTTAATATATGCAGACAGGGACAGTACATTGCATTATAAGATCCTTCCCACTCATGTGTCATTAACGTTAACCAGAAAAGTAAGATCCTAAAGGCTCAGATGCAAAAGGAAGATGTTGCTGCAAACCACACTCTAATCAACCCACACAGTTCTACAAGCATCAGTGTGATACACAAACAGCATCTAAACAGAAAAAAATACTGTACCGTACACAAGAGCATACGTTTTCTCAGCACTTACTTTATATATGTATTTTATTGAAACAAGAAACATATTCAGCAAAATATATAGGAGAAAACATAAATGCACACTTCACAGTAACGTGTCATCCACATGTTAAGGTAGTTCTGTGATGTCCGCTGCTGCTCATCAGACCTGCTTCCATATGACTAGGCACCTCGGGAAAGATTTTACAGATGGGTGGTGGAAGGGTGAAAGATGGAAAACCAGGGTAATAACAATGGTTAGCAGAACAGAGTATTAAGTAGTTGTCAATGGAAAACCAAGACAGTAGGCAGACAAGTACATTTAACAGATTCTTACTGTCTGTGCATATATTTAATGTCTGTGCACGGGGGAGATATATATATACAAGTGAAAGGAATGTTTTAAGGTATGATAACCATCAATGTTAAAATATACGTTGTTTATAAAATATAATTTTTAACAAGCCTTCTAAGATGCATATAATTGTTTCTGCCCCGGAATGCTTAAAATGAAATGAGTGAAAATTATATTTCAGTGATGTATTCTACCACAGAAATTAAAACTAAACATGTCCATCAGGGAAAAAGGCAGGTGCTACGTTATTTACATCATGCTTCTAGTGGAAATCACGTAAACAATTTCCAAAAGGCAGAAATTTTCTCAGCGGTTTACTCAGCTAATAAGATCTATTTCAGTTGAAATCTATTTTCTTGTTGCTACTATCTGAAATTTTATTCTGCCTTCTTGGGAATATCACTACAGTAAGAAAGGCTTTGAAATAATAGAATGTGCAATAATTGAGCTTTGAGATTATGAGTGTTATTTGGAAGTCTTGAAAAAATTATTGTTAACTTCCCTCAATTAGAATAAAACACAGCAACTCCTATTTCTAGTGATTTCAGCTACAGATGCAGAAGTGATAGAGAGGTATCATCATTTCTATCCTATAACATTTTTGCTGTCCTTCCTTAAAAGTCGATGTTGATTTAAGGTTCTCTTCCCTCACAAAATCTTTATGGTAGCTAGCTAGCATAGCTTTCAGATTTTATCTTGCCATATGTTTCAAGTTGTGTGCTTCAGTCTGCATCTGCTGAGTATCTGCTACAGTATGGCTACAACATCAACTCAAAACAATTGGGACTACAGTCTTTATAATAATTACTCTCTGCAGCTGTTGAAATCAGAGTCTTTAAAAAAAATCTAAAAGCTGTAGCTTCTCTCCCTCTCTCTCTTTCTCTCTCTTTATTTTTATCTAAAGCAAAACCAAGCACATTTTGATGGGGCTTTTTGAATTGAAAGACAGAAGCAGAGTTTTTTCAAGGTATAATATAAACACACACTGCTTTATACAATGGAATCAAGGTGTACCTGGCTTTTGCTATGATAGGTGATTTAAAGAAAACCCCATGTGGAAAAAATGTTGTAGTACAGTGCATCTTAGGTGTTAGAAGTCTCATCTGGAAAACAATATTGACTAAGTTCTGCTTTTCCAAAAAAATTTGCTGGTTTCCAGAAACTGAAGAATTTATTAACAGCTAAAACCCTAGCAATGTTAAGCTTCCCACTCTTACGGTTTATGAAGGCATTGCCAACCTCTTTATCTCATCCTCTAGACAGCGAAAACAAAATCAACCTGTCTTTCCAGCAAATATATTCAAGCACCTGCATGCCGTTAGATGTGGCATCACTACAATGATTCAGAAGTTATAAAGAAACGTACTTACAGTATCAAGGAAGGGTTTGATTCTGTAGTTCATACAGAACTGCTTGATTAGACTAATTCATTCACAATCTGAATGCAATAGTCATTTTTAGCTGATCCAGTATTATTATTTTAAAACTCCTGTGATTAAAATGACAGGCTCATAGGATCATACAAAGATTCAGTTGTAAGGGACCTCAGGAAGTCAAAACCAAGATCTCTAGTGAGGGCAGACCAGGTTTTTCACAGCTTTGTCCAGCTAGGTCTTGAAATCTTTCAAGGACAGAGGCTGCACAGCCTTGTTGGGCAACCTGCTCCCCTGCCTCACTGTCCTTGTGGGGAAAAGGTTTTCCCTTGTATCCAGTTTGAACCTCTCTTCTCTTGCTTAGACTTCTGTCCACTGTCTCAGGCCCTCCCACCATGCACCACCATTAGGAACCTGGCTCCAACTTCTTGATCACCTCCTCTCCTCTCGTATAAAGCTGCTATTAGGTCTCCCCAGACCTTCTCTTCTCCAGACTGAGCAAGTCCAGGAGTAATAACATAAAACAAGAAAGGTTTTGTATACATATAAAAATAGTAACAGTGAGTGCAGGTAGTATTATTACTGCTGCTAAAACAAAACCATAACTTGGCATACTATTCCATTGTTAAATAGGGGAAACAATGTTTTTACGCCAAATGATCGAGGGTGCATATTTTCAAAGGTCCATAAGGTAGATAATTTCCATTAGATTTGGTGGAAGACAGCTATCTAGACAGTTTCAGATATTCAGCCATGACACTGTAAGAAAACACATTACTGTCACCACAACCTGAGCCCTTAAAAGTCCAGCAAACACAACAATTTACTGCAAGCATGTGAGCAGCCACATCTGGAATACTCTCAAACCTACAATGAGCACATGCATAAATATTTTCAGACTAGTACCTAAAGAAAGATAGTGCAAGAAAAAAAACGGGAAGGCAACAAATACAGGGACAAAGGATGTGTATGTGATGCTCAGGAATATATTTTAATAATAAAACCAGCTACTTTCTTTTTTAGTGTGTCAAGATGTCTGCCAAATGAATCTCACTACTGTGATGGTGAGAAACTTCATTTTTAAATTTCAAGACTAAATCAAGAAGTGATGTCAACACTTCTGTGATTGCATTGTGCTGAACAATATACAAGGTGAATTGCTCTGGAGGAGTCTTACTCCAGCCACCAGCTGGAGAGCTGAATCTCAGTTCTGCCGGTTGTCTGGCTTCTAAGTGTCTCTGTCCTTGGGCGTTACATTAGCAATGGCTTTCAGGTTCTCTTTCGAATGAGTTCCTCAGTACTACTGAAAGCCACCGCTTTGTGCATCAGGACTTGGCACAAGATTCAAATTATTAGAACAATCGCTACAGAAGCACTAGGAATCTTTTTCAAATAGAAAATAAGCTTTTTGGTTTATTTTTCGATCTACCTGATGATTTCCTCTCAATTTACAAAGGTGCTGCTTTTGGTGGGGGTTTATTACATTTTCAGATATATGTCAGAAATATCTAGAATGATCAGACAGGTCCCTTCCTGTTACTTTTGTTTTATAAATTTAAGAATTAATAACTAGTAAATAAATGCAAAGCAAATTACTGCCAGGCCATAAAATGTTATATCATTATTTTATGAACATTAATGACAATTTTAAAAATGTTGAGGTGCAATCCGCCTAGGAAGACTATAACTTAACAATTCTGTTACCTAATTAAATCTTGATTACCTACAAAATCAGCCAGCCAACACATCTATATGTGGATAAAGTTACTATTTTTCTGCAGAACTTGCACCATGTAATACAAGGGCAGGAGTTTAGAAGCTAATTTGGAGATACTGAAAGAAGAAGATGCACAGGAAACATTTTCTTTCAATTATTAAACTATTACCTGTTTAAAATGTACTGGAGTGAAGCTGAGGTGCTGCTAATATAAGTCTACATGGTAGAGCATTAAATGATGTATTCTGACAATCAAGTTAACCTGAACTCAGCTGAAAAGAAATTATAGACATTTTCTTTCTCCTCTTTTGAGAAGCACTGTACAATTTTCTCTCCCTCTAAATACATACATCTATGTCAGTATAGATATAAATCAGTAAGAAAAATATACTAGGACTTAACAAACAAAAACATGTCTATCAAACTGGTGCTATCTTTTTCTTCTTATCCAACATCAGAAATATATGTGGAAGCGCACCAAATCTGACCTGGGCACTATAACCAAGGACCACCACTTATGAAAAATGTATGTAAATACTTGCAAAAATAGAAGCAGTTGATCCCACTAAGCTGGTAGCTGTATCTGAACTCTTTCTGGAGTTCATTGTCAGTTTTCCTAATCTTACAAAATTTCCCCAGGAGCTCCATGGTGAAGGCACAGGAGCTGGGCAAGAGAGCTGCTGCAGTTTTTCTGTTTTAATGAATGGGTGTCCAATTCTTAAAGCAAGATAGCAATCAAGTATTTAAATAACAATAGGATTCTCTATTTGTTTTCAGGGACAGGGTGAAGATGGTAATTATATGAAGCAAGTCTTACTCTTTCAAGGTTACTCCTCCCTACTCTGTCTACTTTTTCTCTCCAACTAAATGTAGGCTAGAAGCACATGGAGAATAATAAATTATGGATAACAACTTTAATTCATAGACCTCATAACAGAGAACCCTCAGTGATCTGCACTTACTCTCCTATGCACCAGCAAACAAGCTATAAATCTTCTGAATGTTGTTACTAATATCCCTATCTTTTCCAGTAATTACAAGCAATATCTCAAAAAAATAGTTGCCTTATTCACTCCCACAGTATTGTGGAACAGTTTGATAACCATGGATTTAGCATTAGTCAAGAGTTCAAATAAAGTTTCAGTCTCAATGGAAAACTGAGATTTGAGTCGGTTACTAGGACATACATAAGTTCTTTGCTTTGCTTATATTCTTCAGCTATTTTTTTTTTCCAAATAGAAGGTGATAGCATAGAAAAATTAGGGAAAAAAAAATGAAACTAGAAATGTTACCAAAATGAATACTGTATCAAATTCTTTGCACCTTAATTAAGCCACAATCTTGTTTAAAAGGAATTTTACTTGGTTAAAAAACAGTAAAATACAGCAATTACTTCTGGAGTACTGGAGGCATGCTAAAGAATCCATGCAACAAAGAACTTCCACAAGAACTTGCTTGTGGCTTGCTAACAGTACTGACAAAAGGACATCACTTTAAAGTAAGTGAATACCATTTGGACTATTAGAAGTTACAAGTACTTAAGACAGAAACAGCATCTTGCCACCAACGGGCATACGGCAAAAGGAAACCAATGCTGTTACGCAGGGTGTGTCTACAGCAGCAATGGCTGGTGCTAGTTAGGGTACTGAGAGGAATACAATAATAGGAGCTCAGAGTAGGTTAACTCACCACATACCGAATTTCATTAAGCACTTTTGCAGCCTATGATAATTGTATATAGGCTAAAAAGGCAATGAAGATATACTACATATTCTTCCAAAAAGCTATTGCCCTGAATCAGCTGTTAAGATGGTTCTCGCACTTTTAAGACAAACAGGATGGACTTAAGTCCTTAACTCCTCAGGTCAGCAGTAATTTATGCAAAAATATGGGTGCCTTTTGACAATCCAGAAGAGTTTTGATATAGATAAATTAATGACAAGTAAAAATCTCAATTTCATATTAAACTGTAAAATAACCCATTTATTAAGATCAGCTTGCATATGCTGCAGAAGAGTGTAAAGATTAGGGTTGCCCCTTGAACATGCCATTGGAGTAAATTTGAATAATCAAAATAAATTAGCCCTGGACAGAAGTTATGCAAAGATTATCTTACTAGGCAAAGTTTTATGTTAAATGATATTTTTTTCTCAAACTATACTTAAAATACAATAGTTCTAAAGCTAATAATAAAAAAGACCAAAAACAGGAATGTGAGTTAACAGGCGTACAATGTATCTCTGCAACTCATTCTCACTATTGTGTTTTCATATTCAGCCTCCTACCAGCTGTGACTGAATCATTTTTCCAACTTGTTAAAGAGTGGTTTAGCTCTGAAGTTAATGTATTGCTGATCAGAAGGGGAAGGAATGAGTTCTAGTCTACTCTTTCTTTTATATAGACATATATACATTCATGTGTAGCCACTGCTGCTGTGTTCCATGTGTTCAAACAGTAGGAGTCATCAGTAACAGCAGCTGCTCTGCATGGGGAAGATGCTTTTCTTCTGAAAAACCACGAGCCAATTCCCACAGACCTTCATCCGTGAACAGCCTCCACACTCTGAATCACACCAAGAGTCCCACATTTCTATCCACCTTTTCCCATGAATGTTCAATGAGGATGATGGTACACTGCCCATCTTCTGATCAGGACTTAGGGCCTCAGGATGAAAAGGTCAGAACAAGTCCGAGTAACTATAATGACTATCACATTAACTGTGATAGTCACCCGACAAGTACCTGAACAAGAAAAGGACCTCTGTCCCCCGTGGTTTTCAGATAGCCTTGTCTATGTCCAGTTTGTTTACAGGTTAATAGCACGTCCTAGAGATTGCATATGTAAGATCTCACAGATGTTTTTATCAAAATAAAAAAAATCCACATCACTTAATCATAGTTTATGTCATTACACACAGATAAAAATCTCATTTAACCAACACTATCTAAAACTTCATGTTTCAGTAGGACTTATCTTCAGTGATGTCTTTGAACAAATACCTTGAGAGGGCAATGCACTGTCACAGGAAGGTAATGCACCCATTACAAAGACCTTGCACCAATATATTAGCTCTCCTTCTGCCATCTGTGGCTCAGCCTTTGCCCCGCTCTTCATTCTGCTCCTTGTGGTTGGCAGCTATTGAAATAACAAAGACCACAGTACATGACTTGAATGCAAAAGAAGTAAATCGGCATGCTGCCTACCTCCCAATTAGACTGTTTTCCAGATTATCCATGTCTTCTGCAAAGGCTCCACATACACTTTGGGAAGGGCATGAAGGATTCAATACCAGAGAGGTGTTGGATTAAAAAATTCTCAAATTCAGACTTTTTAAGGTTTCTCAAAGAAGTCAAGTGGCTCACTTCAAGAGTTTCTCTTAAGAACAGCTTATTCTCAAGTGACGTTCAGAGGAAGAAAGAAGATGGTGAAGATTACAGGGCAGTATTAGTGTTTATGGGACATTGTAGCTGTTCCTGCGTCTTTTACAGACCTACTGGCTGATTTAGGAAAACACACTGCATCCCCTGCCTCAGTTTCCCAATCTGCAAAGTGTGAATAAAGATACTGACATCATTTCTTAAAGTGCTGTTGGAAACTGTGTATGATGAGCACTTCATAGAAGCCGTGTGTAAGTATTATTATTCTCTTTTTTTTTAATTTGAGAGGTACTTAGATTTGAGTGAGAGAGATGCCATCCCTAAGAACCTCTTAAGACCTCAGAATTGGGTTCGTACAATGTAAGAATGACATGGCTGTGCCATCCCCCATGTCATCAAGCAGCATTTGAAAATGCAACATTAATTCAGCATGAGCTCGATTAGAGACTCAAATCCTTCTGGTTGCCTTGTTAGAGGATTTTGCTTTTCAAGGGGTTCATCCCTCTCCAAAGTGATATGATTTGCAAAGAGCCCACAATGTATGCAAAGATTAGTTGCAGCGATTCAAAAGAAAGTGGAAAACTTTCTGCTTAACAGCAGCATTCACTTCAGTAATCTATTACCGCATTTATGCCTCTGTCAAACCTCACCTCAGTTCTCAGAAAACTAAAATTTTGTACATTGCTGCCCTGTTTCATTGAAACAACTTCTAATTTCCTTCCCCATCTAACCCATAAAAGGACTGTTATTAAATGTCTGCATCCTCTTCCCAGTTCCAACTTCTTTTTCTTTTGTTTTGGCCTTTTATTCATGTGAGAAAACAATAATGCTCAAAGATTCATACTTGAAGAGCAGGCGAGTGAATGTATGCAAGGTGAAGAAGAATTGTGATTAATGCATCCATTTTCTCATATGCCTTTGTTTAAACAGATTTTACAACGGTCTTACAAAGAATGGTGAGCAAAAGTTTATGTTGAGGATCAAATGGATCTTCACTGTGCGTCTTATACTTGTAAACATCCTTATCCTTGTACAAATGCATCTTCATATCTTGGACTACATATTGAATATACAATTTTGTTGGTGAGTATGTGGCATGACCGCTATTCTGTGTATGTCACTATCTATTAATAAAGCTATATAAAGCCATAATAAGTCTGTTTACTTGTAGTGACTATATAGAACCTTTAGCATAGACTGAATCAAAAAAATCCAAAACAGAAAAGAAAATCAAACAATGGGCCAGAAGGAACAAGACTTGTTGTGAGTGAGCTCTGGAAGACAGCTCAGATCCCCTCAGCCGCTCGCTCACTCCCCACAGCGGGGTGGGGGAGAGAATCATAGAATCATAGAATGGTTTGAGTTGGAAGGGACCTTAAAGATCATCTAGTTCCAACCCTCCTGCCATTGGTAAGGACAACTCCCAGTAGACCTGGTTGCTTAAAGCCCCATCCAACCTGGCCTTTCACACTTCCAGGGATGGGGCATCCACAACTTCCCTGGGCAACCTGTTCCAGTGCCTCACCACACCCTCATAGAGAAAAATTTCTTCTTAATATCTAATCTAAATCTACCCTCTTCCAGTTTGAAGCCATTACCCCTCGTCCTATCACTACAGGCCCTTGTAAAAAGTCCCCCTCCAGCTTTCTTGTAGGCCCCCCTCAGATACTGGAAAGCTGCTATAAGGTCTTCCCAGAGCCTTCTCTTCCCCAGGCTGAACAACTCCAACTCTCTCAGCCTGTCTTCATAGCAGAGGTGCTCCAGCCCTCTGATCATCTTCACGGCCCTCCTCTGGACCCGCTCCAACAGGTCCATGTCCTTCTTATGTTGGGGGCTCTAGAGCTGGACACGGTATTCCAGGTGGGGTCTCACGAAAGCGGAGTAGAGAGGCAGAATCACCTCCCTCGACCTGCTGGCCACGCTTCTTTTGATGAAGCCCAGGATNGTGTCAAATGCCTTGCACAAATCCAGGTAGATGACATCTGTTGCTCTCCCCTTATGCACGAAGGCTGTAACCTCGTTGTAGAAGGCAACCAAGTTTGTCAGGCACGATTTGCCCTTAGTGAAGTCATGTTGGCTGCCACCAATCACCTGCTTATTTTCCATGTGACTTAGCAGAGTTTCCAGGAGGATCTGTTCCATGATCTTGCTGGGCACAGAGGGGAGATTAACTGGCCTGTAGTTCCCTGGGTCATCTTTTTCACCCTTTCTGAAAATGGGGGTTTTGTTCCCCCTTTTGCAGTCAGAATTGGAAAGATAAAAGTGCAAAAACTCGTGGGTGGAGATAAAGACAGTTTAATAGGTAAAGCAAAAGCCTCGCACACAAGCGAAGCAAAACAAGGAATTCATTCACTGCTTCTCATTGGCAGGCAGGCGCTGTTCCATACCCAGGAAAGCAGGGCTTCATTATGCGTAATGGTGACTTGGGAAGACAAATGTGTAACTCCGAATGTCCCTCCTTCCTCCTTCCCCAGCTTTTATTGCTGAGCACATCATATGGTCTGGAATATCCCTTTGGTCAGCTGGGGTCTGCTGTCCTGGCTGTGCCTCCTCTCAGCTTCTTGTGCCCCCACAGCGTACTCACTGGTGGGGCAGGGTGAGAAGCAGAGAAGGCCTTGACTTTGTGTAAGCACTGCTCAACAGTAACGAAAACATCCTTGTGTTATCAGCACTGTTTTGGTCACAAGTCAAAACCACAGCACCATAGGAGCTACTATGAAGAAAAGTAACTCTATCCCAGCCCAAACCAGTACAAGACTATAGGTAAATTTCCAAGTAACAGGAGAATCCCATGCTGCTGAGCTCAGCATCCAGTGAGCAGATGACTTATGGTGGAAATGAAAAACAGAGTTAAGGGGGTCTTGCTCATGGTGAGAGCAGAGGAAGGTGCACAGAAAAGAGTGGGGAGAAGAACTGACTGGCAGGTTGAGGGTTGCCAGGCTGTGGACAAGCAGACAGGTAGAAACCTACCTGTGGGCTAAGACCAATGACTTGAAATGCAGCGGGAACCAAGAAACAGGCACACATATGGACTGAGAGTGGCAGAGAACAGCAACAGAAATAATGGGTTGCAGGAGGAACATCTTGTCAATATGAGACACAGGAGACTGACAATGGGAGAACAGGGTGAACAGCAAGTCTGAAAATAAATCTGAACTCTGGGTAGCTGAATCAAGGGAATAAATTGCCCTCTGAAAAATGTCATGGACTAAAAAAGTTAGTTCAAATGCAAGCCAGAAAAGCAGGAAGATCTTGGTAAGTCTGCCCTTAGCAAAACAGGTAGACTCCCTTTCTTGTTACTAACTGCAATTTTTCAGAACATTAGTGCCAGGAAGGTTTGAACCCTTTTGACTGCCATCCCTAGCAAAGAACCATTTCCCACATACTGACAGAATGCAAATCTGATCTTGAATCCACTATGTGCCATCTCTTGCAGAGCCTGATCCTGAGACAGCTGATAACAACTGTCTTTCAATCTGAGTTGCAAAGCACTATGAAATAGAATTGGCAAAATATGTTTATTAGTTATGCACCCTTACCAGAAACTTTCAGCACTCTGTACAAAAAAAAAAAAAACCCAAAAAAACCCAACAACAAAAAAACCCCAACCCTGCAGCATTGCTTCTACAATTGCACTGATTATTTTAGCCACTGTGAACACATGGTGTGGCCACCCCAGTTAGCCTCTCTAATAAGGACGCACCAACCATTGGTAGGATGTAACTCCACACTAGTCCCTAATCTAACAATCTGCACTTACATCTTCTGCCAATACACTCAGTGTCATAAATCTTCTTCTCAAAGACATCGTCACAGTTTCTTGAAGATAATGAAAAGGTCATTTTTATGAAACTACATCTCCTACTTCAATTTCTGCAAATCAAAAGTTTCTTCAAGTTTGATTTGTTTTTTTCTCCAACTGTTTGTTGCTTTAATGTAAAAATGTAATGTGCAGAATACTGTAACGTATTAAACTGAACCAGGATGATACATTATTAGCCATATTTTAATGTGGATGCACTTTTATTTAATCCCAAAATATTTGCTATAGTAGATTGGTAATGTCTTAAAAAATCTTTCTAGATGGATCCTACCATCTTCTTTTTTAAGGATGAACTGTTCTGCAAATTTTTATAGAATATCTTTCCTGCGATTTTTGACATATGCAGAAATGCAGACTTTAGGGCCATTTAAGTTTAAAAATTTCTTTCTCCAGAGAATCATGTCAATCTCACAATGCCTCATTGCCCCATTTGTAAAACAAGAATAACGTTTTTCTTTTCCCTTAAACCACCCTTTGCTCATCCTGTCTACTTAATCTGTAAACTCCCTGTAGCAGGAGCTCTTACTCCGGCATAGCAAAGCTATTTAAAGGGAGTTCAACCACTTCAGAACCTTTTGTTCTAATGTAACATATATTATATAATAATCCCCATTCTTACATGGCTAATTCTCACACCTCACTTCTTATCCCTCCTCTCCTTCAAATATGTTGGCATATTTCTACTGATCTGATAATAAAAACCAGTTTTCAACATTTTTAATCATTGTATCCTTCTTCTCAAGGGCTAATTTTACCTTCCGAGGAACTAGCACTGTGTATATATAAGGAGATACCCAATACTTTCCCCCTAAGGTGTGCTGCAATCCAAACAGTCTGGTTTAAAAAGCCTTTCAATGTTCAAGCACGTAAAAAATAATTTACAAATTTAGCCTTGGCACAGGTATCCAGTTAAGGGACAGAAAAACTAAATACATTTTTCCAAGGATCTGACAACAACATGACTCTAAGGAACCGATGGCCTTTTTGTCCCTTGAGGCAGGCCTATTCCTTCCCTGGGTAATGGGCAGACTGGGAAGAAGCAACTCCTTTCATTTACTTAGGAGTTGCTCTTTCTGATCTGCAAGTGCTGATGTAGCACAATCAGGGGCAGATACAATGCAATAAAGGTTGCAAGGAAGAAATTGCAATGCTGGAACATGGTCAGTGGATTCATTTGAACGGTTCTGCATATGGCTAGATAAAAAAAGCGTCATTGATTTCCTGCTGACCCTTTCCTCTAAGTTAATGAATGAAAGCTACTCATGTTAAAAGGCATGCAGCATGAGGTGGCCTGCTACTACTATCAAGACTGTAAGGAAAAACTGACAAAGCAGGGTTTGAGGTAATACCTGTCACATAAGGAAACTGCCCAGATTTGGGATGTACAGAATCCAGTATGCTAGCATTGCAAAGCAGTGTGAATCTGGTAGTATCTCTTTATTTTAATTCCTCCTTTTCAATTCTTATTTTGTTGCATCACTCAGAGAAGCAGTACTTTGAAGGAGCTGAACCCTGCAATGTGGTGCAGCAAATACACCTGCACTACTCAACACTAACTCATCAGTCTTCAGTGTTTGATCCAGGTTCTTTGGTTCACCCACGACAAAAAGGGAAGAAAATTGCTTATGAAGAAGTGGTAACAAATTTCCTTTGGTTCAAGTAAGTCCTGAGTAGGCAGGAAAGGCTCCAAGCTCTCTGCTGTCCTGTGCATCTTCCACACAGAGAGCTACGGCTTGCTCCAAATTTCACTGGTTTTTTCAGCCACAAGCAGACCTAAAACCACTTGGTCTCCACTTAGGTGGATCAGCTGCAGGCTCAGATCAGCCAAGGATTTGTCTCGTCACTTAGTTTTCCATCACTATAAAATTATATTCTGTCAAGAATCCTACTTGTATCAACCGTACTATTTGTAATTTTTTAAAAAAAAGTCTCTTTCTAAGTTTACCTTTCTTCTTTTGTTCCCTTTCTCCTGCTTTTCATTTCAGAATTTTACTCTTGGATCTTGCTTCTCTTATTACTAAGTCCTTGCGTACTTTCTTCTTTATCATAGCTAAGAATTACATGGAGAGGAGATGTGACTAAAGGACTGTTTTCTTGCTTTCCCCTATGGACATAGAAATAGTTTGCTGGTCAGCATGAGCTATAGACCAGAACGTTTCATTTCTTTCACTTCTTGCCTTCCAAACTTTCTATTAAATACACCTCATTTTTTTCCATCCTTCCTTCCATTTCTGTTTTCATAATGCAAAGGAGAACATCCACAACATGGCCTGATGCATGACTGCTCTGAATGAGTTATCTTCACTTTCCTCCCCTTGGCTAGGTTTGAAAATTAAACATGAGCATACTAACTACTACAGGTAGGTGCATTTCACTGGCTTGACTACCAGCCTTGCTTCTGATCTTTACATTTGCTTTTATTACCTTTCTCTATCAAACACAAGTATAAATAGAGAGTGTTTTTAGTTTTGGGGTTGAGGATGGAAACTCAGGAACTCTGAATTTTGTCCTTAGATCGCCATTGCTTTTTCAAAATAGATCAGGGTAAATCTGTTCATCTCTCTAGGGTTCAGTATCTTCTCTAATGTCAGGTGCTGCCAAGCACTTAATTTTCTCACAAGTATCTGAATTCCTCAAATGAAAGGCAGGACAAAAGTGAAAGCTATTTGAGTACCTACCTTACAAAGGTGTCATGATTTGAGGCTTAATCAGTGTAAGACCCTCCGGTGAAAAATTGCCTAGTATCAGTATTCTGATTAGATTTGATCAAGCAGATTTCTAAAATGACATAGCTCATGCAGAAATCAGTGATTCGAGTAAGAATTTGAAATTTTTCACCAAAACCAGGCATAGCCTCTGTAAAAAGGAAGTTAAAATTAATTTTGAATACAATTATATTTAAATGGTCTTTCATTGTTGATGCAGGAGGGAGTACCTGTGGCCATGTCCATTGCTGCTCTGTTGGACTGCTCCCCAGGAAAGGCACTCCATGAGGAAAGACCCACCTCTGGATGCCTCCAGAGTCCCCATTCACACTCTCCCACATTCCAGAAGCTGTTATGGCACTCCTAATGCTGTTCCAACACTAGCTCCTACATCAGCTCATCTGATGTCACATAATCCCAAATCGAATATGGATTGCTTCCTGACTGACAGCATGGTAGCAGAGATAAAAGGAGGATGCTGGCCAGAAAGAGCCTCCAGTCTCCTCTGCTGCTCTGCCAGGATGCTGTCTGCACTTGTACTGGCAGCATGGGTAGAACCAGGCAACAGAGGCCCAGATTTGGTAGCTGGCCCAGATTATGCCACAGCTGACCTTGCAAGAATCAAGTTAGTCCAAGTCTTAGCCCCAGGTGACAGCAATGGAACAGATGGGGAGACGCTCCCAGGTAAGGCTGATGCCCAGACCAGCCCCACTCCACTCCGTTATGAACAGCCCTGTTGAAAGGCCTCTCGGCCCAAGAAGCAACTTCACAAGTCAGGCGTTGGCTGAGGCCTTCTGAGAACCATGCTCCGCACCGCTTGAGACACGAGGAAGTCCAGCCTGCACACAAGGGAGACCAGTAGTAGTGGGTAAATGTCAGGAGCTGGCTGGACCCACCAAACAGGGCAGAGAAAACCACTGACATCCTAATAAATCACATGACACTATGCTCTTTCTTGATCTTGCACAGCATGCCAGCATTGCAAGCCAGATGTTGCAGAAGTGCTTGCAGGATACTTTTGGCAGAACACGACATGTCTTGTCAACGATCCTCCTTAGTGCAGGGGATCCGTCAGTTCTTATAGTATTAAGGTGATTTCCTGCTATAGTCAAGTACCATCAAGGACTAGAAAGCACAGAAAGTCAAAGAATTTGGTCTTATGGGTGCTGAGAAAAGGCGAAACACAGTGTAATCATTTTACCAGTGTTAACAATCTCATTCTTTGCATTACAACTATTTTGTATCTCCAATATATTATCTGTGCTACTCTTCACACTCTGCCATTGTGCATCCCGCTGGATCTTCGTACAGAAACAATTATTTGCCCTCAAAAGCAGCTTTCATAATGAAAAAAAGAGACTTGAAATCTGAAAACAGCTTACTTTTACCTGCCTCAAACCTGTTTTAAAAAAGGCAGAGGAAAAGGCAACTGAGCCTTCACAAAAGGCAAGCAGGTGGCCAGCAAAGCTGATATATACTGGTCCAACCTAAAGAACTGGATTGATTTTGCTCTTTATGCACTTCTCAGTTAACATGTCAAGCCAATGTGACTCTTGTATTTTTTGTGCCTAAGACCTGTGTATAGTCTAATAAATTTCTTTTTTTTTTTTTTTTAAGGCAGATCACAAACTTTTAAAGACAATAATGACCATCTATTCTTCAAACTCCTTCCTTCCATCTTCCACTCATATTTTATGAAAATTTTGTCTCAGCTAAAGGCATTCTGGGTATTTTGTATATAATGCAAGTGTAATGTTATTTTAATGAATGTTTGTACAGTACTGGTCCTTTAGTTAAATTATGTAACAAACAGGTGCATTGGACACGCGTAATAGGAAAATAAGTTCGTTTCAGCAGCCTAATTGCTATGCTGATGACTATAATAACAATACTGACAGGCTTTGCTGATTTTTTTGAGTAGGATCATTTTTGCAGTGAAGAAATACTGGAAACACAGATTCTGGGTATTCTTCTGCTGCAATTTTTTGGGCTTTTTTTATTTTTTCCAAATATGCAGGTCTCATTTACTTAGACCAGAGACAGCCAAATTTGCAGATAGCTGCAGAAAACCCAGCAAGTAGGCTTTCTTTTTGCTACTATTGGTCACAGCTCATTTTCAGCCCAAGTCTGGTTTTTGACCATTTTCCATTTGTCCTGCATGTTCTGTTTGAAATATCTTACAACCTAGAGACACTCCACCATATACAGTTGATGTAATTCAGAAACACACTGCTACCAGTTGCCTCCATGTGCTGATAATGAGAGACGCAAAACAATTCCTGACAAACGTGACTATTCTTCTACCTCAGCAAAGCCAGTGAAAGACCCTGCCCTGATTTCTTTGGCTCAGATTTGCAGAGTCTGGTGCTTAAAGGTATTGAGACACCTAAGGGAGCAGGAGGCACCTTGTGGATTTCCCAATTGTCAGAAAATAAGACCCAAGTCCCAGGTGATTCATTAACAATTTCTTTAATAATGTTGTAACTGGTAGTATGGATTACATTCATGCTTAACCCTTGGTGTTAGATAATGGTGAGACAAGTATTAATGCAAATGACAAGAATCTATACCCATGTAGGTATCTTCTGAATGAACATCTTTAACTTAATAGTGTCCAGCTAAACCACCAGAATTGGATTTACAGAAATGCAAGGCTGGATGTTGCATTCAATAGTTGTCTTACAGTTCGAGGGCAGTTTCAACAACAGAAGGCTTCCCTTTTGCAGACTGCACTTCAGAATGCTGAGCCAAAACATCATGCACAGTTTCATTGACATAATATTAACTATCATCCAAGACTAAAGCTTATTCACTCACTATTAACACCAGATTAAATTACCAGGAGTGTTGAGCAGTGCTCTATTCAACTGTATTCTCTACTATTCTTGCTATAAATTTGCTTACAAAGTAACTATTTTATGCATCTGTTATAATTGGGAAATGGTTTTTCAGTTTAACAAAAACTCTTTATTATGATGCACAACCATTATTAATGGATTACACTTTTAATCCACTTTGTCACATAAATAGAAAATCTATGGCTTGATAGGATTAAGCATTTATCAAAGATTTTTTTTATTATTACTGCTTTTCAATCACAGAGTTACTTTCTACAGAATTTTTTTTGTACTAGTAAGTGTTTTAACTTCTTCTAAATAAATGTTTATTTTGGACTTTAAAGCCAGGCAGTTGCCGCTTTCCCAACAGATCAGTGCCTCACTCATACTCCCATTAACTTCATTGGGAAGAGGAGCACGGCCCAAGAAAATAATCTGTAAAAACCCAAATCTATATTCTGTCAACCCAACAGACATCAAAGGAATTAATTACAAATCTCAGAATTGAGGACAGTTGAAATGACATAGCATATAAAGATATCTTTAATAATTATCTTGACAATTTCTAATCACATTTAAATTCCTGTAAAGTTATCAAAACATTTCAGTAATCTGAGCTGGAGATGTTTTCTGTTTACTCAGAATTCAAAGAGCTCCTTTCAAGTGAAAGGTAGTAACAGCTTTGAAGAGAAATGACAAAGGAGTGAGGGAAACCCTAAACAACTCGTACTTCTGATTTAAGTATTATGTCCTTAATGTAATCTTCTGCATTTCTCGTATTTCTCACAGACTTTAAACAACACATTCAGTATTGACATGAGAGCAAAATAGTTAGCGAGTAATTTTGCTGAATACTACCTTAAACATAAATTGTACAATGACTCTGTATGTTTTGCCTGTTTGAAATGTATGGTTCTATAGTTTGCCTTTTAGTCTCTGCGCCATGCCATTGGAAATTATTTGGAATATTCACAAAGACTTCCTCATGCACGCTCCCACTGACAGACAATATATACTATTCATTATTTTGATGCAAATGAGGGAGCAGTTAATCATCTGCTTTAAAAACAAGGTGCTTGGGCATTATTTAATTCCCTAAACCAGCAAACTATGTATTTGTATTGATACAAATTGGTCTCACCATTTTCATGTTTACAACAAAACATATCCTAAATGCACAGTGAATTCTGGCCTATAAGCTCTTTCCTCTTCTATGTTTGTTTGTGTTCAGGTAATTTTTAGAGTTTGACTTTTCTGTCTTTTCTCCCAGCCACAATCCTACTAGCTTCAACAGGCTTGCCCATACCAATAAAGAAGGCAGGATCAGGCCCTTAATTTGTAATGGAGCCCAGGTTGTTGCAAAACCAGCACATACTATTGAAAGCACTAGAAGTTAAAAAACATAGTAGGAATATAACTTTGAACTGGATTAGCTGGTCATCTCAATGCAGTTCTGTACAATGCCTCTCCCAAGATTTTGAGGGGGCCTCCAGGCTCTATAGCAATAAAAATTCTAAATATCCTTACTAATGAGTACTCTATGCTTTTAAACATGCAAGGAAAAAACACTGAACGGGAAATACTAACAGGCTTCAACATGAAGACAAAAAGATTATTGATCTTAAAAGTAGTATTCTTCTGGAATCTGCTTAGTAATGTGCCTATAGAGAGAAATCTGCTGAGCAAACAAAGGATGACAGAGCTCAGCTGAGCAGTAAGCCTAGAAAGTAAAATATTTTTAAAATTATTTGCATAGCATGCCTTACACAATAAGAAATATAATAACAATAATAATGTGGAAGAATAGAAGGGTGTTTTGAATTGAAGACAATGCTTTAGACTTGAAGTTCTAAAAGCAAAATATCCTTTACAGAAAACAAGCATGATACATGAGGAAAAAAATACACAGGCTGTGTTATTCTAAACCTACTCTGTATCATGGTAATGTTTAAGTATTCTTAGTTGTTAACCATCATGAAAATTGTTTTAAGAATAGCAGATATATTTGCAGAACAGACTGGTTGAGTTTGATTTCCAGGAGTTTTGGGGAAGTTCCCGTGTAAGAATTCACATCATCACGTGTTGAAGTGAGATAAAGCACTTGACACTTCGGATTTCACTACCAGAAAGTCCCTCTGGAGAGACCACATGATGTGCATTATTCATATTTTTAGATTTTGGACATCAGGTTTACTTCATATGACAGCGTGGGCTACATGTTGATCACACTGTACTGTTAGCCAAGAAACTTGCTGTGTGACTTCAGGGTGCTTATTTCCCTCTCCGTGAAACAGCACCGCTTACTCACACCGAAACAGGAGGAGAATAAAGCACTGCGCAGGAAAGCACTGTTTCTGGATGACATTACTTTGATGAGGAATCTTTTCGACCTTTAGGGCAGCCGAGTTCCAGAAGTGCCGAATGATCCCTCCTTTGCCCTTCAACGCATTTCTCCACGCAACGAAGTGTTGTGAGCTCCTTTCCCTTCCGTTTACCCAATCCTTTCCTAAATTAGTTAAATCAGATTAAACTGATCGTTACTACCTTTGATTTTTTCATTTTGGCTAGGGAGAGGATAACACAGGACCCATCGCGGTTTCTAGGCGCACGACGGAACGGGCATTATTATTATTTTCAGCTCCCTTTTCGAAATACTGGCATCCATCGTGCACCGCGAGCGCAGAACCAGAAAAGCAGCCCACCCCCCCAGCAGATGCAAAGGAGGTGGTGGTGGGCGAAGACGGGGAGGCGGGGTGGGGGGGTTTTGCCCCGCATGCCCGCTAGCCCCGCCGCCCAGCTCCCCTCTCCGCGGCCCCTCGGTTCCACGGCGCCGCCCGTCGCCCAGCGGGCCCCGAGGCAGCGGCGCATCCCCCGGCCAAGCGGGAGGGCCGCGTCCCCGCCGGCAAGGGCGGCTGCAGCCCGGCGGGGCGGCGGCTCGGGCTGCCCGCGGGGCTTCCCCCCGCCCCGCTGCCTCCCTGCCTGCGCGCCCAGTGCCGGGATGGCGGGGGCGGGGGCACGGAGGGGCCGGGCCAGCGCCGCCGCCGCCGCCAGCCGGCTCCGCCTCTCCCGCCGCAGCTCTCAGTCCTGGAGCGCCGCTCGGCTGCCCGAGGGAAGCCGCCACCCGCTTCGGTGCGGAGTCGCTCCTCGCTGCGCGCCGAGAGGGAG
>VYXH01003091.1:321589-350747 GCA_013397275.1 Burhinus bistriatus
CGCTCCGTGAAAGCACTCTCGAGGCGCTAGGGAAGCGGGAAGGCGCAGGGAGTGCTAAATACCCTGATTATTCTGGGAATATTTTGGCCATGAGGTGTTTGTAGGCTTTATTTTGTAAATATTGAGCGTGAAAGTGAAGTCTGAGGGAAAAGCTGCGAAGTGCGGAGTTCCGCATTCGACGCGGAGACCGTCTCGTTATTCTTGTAGAAAGAGCGTCTGCCTGTGGTAACGTTTTGTACTGCTTGTGAAGGCTTTGCCTTTATGTGCCTGCGTTTGAAAACAGCGAAGGGTTTGCAGAAGTGTTGGAGTTGGTGGTTCTTCATTCCTGGCCTCTGCCTTGTTATTGCGTACTCTCCGGTTAACCATTTACAGGCGGTATGTTCTCATCGAAACGAAAGATAAGAACGGACCTTTTTCACTGGACGTATTTATGTTTATTTTGTACAAGCTCTAGTGAAGTAGAAAATGAGCTACACCAATAAAGTAAGGCTGCTGAAGCTTTAATTTCAGTTGGAATAGTAAGAAAGCTCTGAACAGAACAAAAAGCGGTATCGGAAGCATAAGCAATGTATCGGGCTGTTCTGCTAGGCTTTTGCTTTGGCAAATACCATGTGTAATCACTGTAGGATGTGAAAAATATCAGTCTCGATGGCAGAGTTTACAAAGAACACTGGTTTCTGCAATGTAGAAAGTCGTCAGCAAAGATTGTTCATTTTATGAAATCTTAAAGGCATGTGGAGTATCCAGAGAGATAAGCACCTCAGCTTCTAAGAAGCAAGACTTGTCCCCTGTGGAGAGATTTATCCCAGTAAATACTAAACGATCTCGCTGATTGTGTGTCTGTCCACATTTTCCCATGGAAGGAAACATGAAACCATAAAATACTTTACCTCAAAGGTTGTGTTGATGGAGGTATGGGACTTGACCACCTATGATCTAAATAGGTTGGAGGTAAAACCATTTTCCTACTTCTTTCTGCTCTTCATTTCTTCCTTGCCCTTTCAAGGAGAAGCTCAGGCTAACTGTGTAAGCAAACGCATATGGGGAGAAACCAGCCGTACCTCAGCTTCAAAACTTTGCCAGCAGTACTGAAAATGCCTGGAAAGCCTAATATAAGATTTATGCCTCAGATTCTCTGTTTATTCTGAGAACTGTAAAAGATACTTAAATAGAAAAATATCTCTACAAAGCTCTTGATATTACTGTATGCTTCACGTTTCTTTCTCCTTGCGATCTCAGCTATTTTAGATGACAGCTATTTTGCTATCATCTACAACAAATTCTGGATGTATTACTCTATCATGGTGCTTGGCTTTTGGGAGTTCCGTTTCAGGTTTGCATATAGAAAGCAATAGATAAGCTATTAAAAGTTGATGTGCATCAAGTGGTGATATCTCCAGCAATATTAAAGCTGACTGGGGAGTCATATGAGAAATTTTGAGTTTCTTTCTTCACAGAATAAACTGCCTGGGAAGATACCACTTTAAAAAAAATAAAAGGAGGCGGTCCAAGTCTGCATTTGGTACTAGGAGACTAACTCTAGGTCAGACTAAATGAGAACACCAATTAAAATCTTATACTTTTCTAGAGGAAATGACTGTATGTGAAAAGAAAGTCAGCTCTTAATCAGGAGCTAATCGTGACCTTTGTAAAGCTTCCCCCTCCCTGCAGTTTCTGGTGAATTATAACTGTGAAGCTCAAAGTCTCTTATACTGTGTTTTAGTACTAAAGACTTCTTACATATTGCTACGTTGTGTGAGGGTAGTGAGAATGTAGTATGTAGTCTTCTCATTCACACAGCAATTACTGTGTTTTTACTGTGTTTTTTTCCTGGTATATCTGGTGTGACATTGATCTAGGGAAACTGGATTTCTGTATTGCAATCTGAGGTTCACATGATTTTTCCGAGACTGAAGTCAGGAAACGTCTGCGCGGTGTATATATGTTTTGAAATGCTATATGTCTGTGGTCCAATATGCAGGTAAAAAATCCAGACTCATTTTTAAGTGAGTTGTTAAATTGTTTGCGTTTGGGAAGTGTTTGATATGTTTAAAAAATCTTTTGGTGTGAATATGCTAGAAAAGTCGTCTTGTGCTCTCCCTTCTTCTGTTGGGTTTCTACAAGGCAGAGGGCAACAACAGAAATCATGCGGGTCTGTAAATCTCTGAAATTTCAGCCCATTGATTTTTACTGGAGAAAATATATGTTGTTATGTTCATGAAATAAATGTCTCTGTCATAAATCATATTTAATTCCAAGATATCTTATTTCCCCTTTCCAACCTGTATAAGAGTAATACCCTTCCTTACAGTACCATTCATTCTTCTTCCTGAAAGTAACCTAGAATGCTAATGTGTAATCCCAGGGTAAATTGTTTCAGCTGTCTTTGTAGTAGAAGTTAAGCTATTTGGCTTATTTCCAGCAGGAACTTGTGGGAAACAGAATCTCTAAATATTTATGGAAGATGACACGTGAAGGGGGAAAAATAAAGAAAATAGCATTAAGTATTTTACATAATGCAAATTACATCTGAATGATGAGGATAAACTTATCTTCTCTTTTTTCTTACAAATATCCTACTTCTCTAGTGTAGTTTATAGTCATAAGCTGTAAGGGTGCTCACTGCAGATTTCCATAATGTCATATCTGATTACATATGGTGCAGAAAGACATTGTATAAAACCAAACGTTACTGTAATGGCAATAGCTTTAATGTGTTTGCTGGTCATATCACATCACACCACCGTGGGCTTTTCTGAGGTTTCTACCACAGGGACTTTCCGGAGAGTATTTTTTTGTCAAAGTGGTTTTGGACTAGTTGAGTGAAACAAAGCAGATCACAGAATAGGAAACCGGCTATGGAGGAGCCAGGCCTACCTGTATCTACTTTGAGCCTATTAACAGTTGAGAGACTGAAATCGCTGACTCTGTAGGAGCTATAATTTGTAATTGGATCTCCTAATGATGAATATTCAGCTTCCCCTTTTTGTGACCTGCGGTACATGACCATAAGCATGATGGCCACAGACAAACTGGCTCAAGGTCTGGTCAGCAGTGCTTGTTCCACTGCTTGTTTCACGCATGGGAGGCTTTTCTTTTAATGCTACCATGCTGACTGTGAAAACTGTTTTTTCACAGCATAATATGGTTTTTTAATATGGTCTTGTTCAGTTCTGCAAACTCTGATACAGGGTTGTACTTCATGTACTGGTTTTTGAGAGATACTACCATATCTAAAAACCATCATCTTCAGGCTCTCTGTTCAGTGCTCCTCAGGGTTCCTTTGGGTTGACTAGTGTATAGCTTTTTCCTCTGGTAATACAACAATTTTATTTTTTTTTTATTAGTAAATGTATGTAAACTGCAAGGCCACGCTTGTAAGAGAATTGAGGACCTGTTGCAACATGCTGATTTCTCTTGAGTTCCTCTGCTTTCAAGAAAAATAGTTACGCTTCCATGCACCGATGCTCAAATGAGAGAATCTTCAAGAACTGTAAATGCTGTAGGGTGATAATTAGAACTGACTGGAGCAGAACGTGATTTTTCCAGGAAAAACTGAACATTAACAACTCCCCTTGATTTCCAATTGTTGAGCGTTATCTTCCCTGAAGACAAGGTTTTGACCTACACGTTCTTTATCTTAGTATCTTGTCGTTAATAAGAACAGGATGAATATTAAAGGAGGTTATACATTCCTGTCTGTGCATACGCTTGAAAATGGATCTCATCATTTAGAGAGGAGATTGCAGTACAACTGGTATGCTGACAATCCACTACTGGCAACGATTGGATCAAGTTTCTTCCCTTTTTTCTTCTCTGGTTTTGTTTTGTTTTCCTTCTTCCCTAACGTGTTTTATTGAGGGTGACTTAAATTGTAGTTGGTCCTACACCAGTGGGTATTAATCTGCTGCTCCAAAGTGGCGTCTCTTTTGAGGAATATCTGCCTAGCTTAAGATTAAATTGCTTTTCTTATCACGCATATAGGTCTCCAGAAAGGCAAATAGATATTTACTTATTAAAACAACTGCTGCTTCTACTGAACTGGTGTTTTTGTTGGTGATAAGAAATATGCCTCTTTTGGGAGGTAAAAAAAGGCAGAAAGTGATAAAACAGTGGAGAGAGTGAGCGCCTGGAGCTTTAGGGTATGATTTTTAGAGGTTATCAGGGGTTAGAACAGTTCTGTAATGTTTGGTTAGAAAGCATTAGAAGTGCTTTCAATAGCGATGGAAATACTAAGCTGTTCCCTTGATAACAAGCAAAAAGTGCATTCAGTGATTTAATGAGTGTTTCAGCAGTGTATATATATCTATATCATCTGTTTCCAATGAGGTTGCACTCCATATAGTTAACCCCTTATTGCGAAGGCGAACTTCAAATGCTTGAACCACATTCATGCGTTGTGTTTTGTGCTGTGGTAGCCCCATCTGTAGAACCTCCTGGCATCGTTAAACATGAGTATTGGTCACAGCAGTTTTGTTCCTGAGGGAAAGCGCTCAAACAGCAGACAAATTTTAAACATCTCCTCAGGTCTCATGGACAGCAGAAGTCCCCAGGGCTGAAGCCCTGGCAGGTTGATGACATTTCAGCGTGTGTCAGAAGCTCTGTACAGTGGGTGTCCGCTTCCCTCGGCTAGTGCTCTCGTACAGTGTACCTGATGGGTGTGCCCCAGCTGTCTGGGCTGGAAAGTCTTTTTTTATGTTAACAGAACATTGATTCTGACCGTAGTTGGCATCTTTTAAACTTGAAGAGATATTGGCAGCTGATTCAATAGAGGGAGCTCCACTACCTTACTGTTAGAAGCCGTGCGTCTGCTTTTCCCAGGCCTCTGGCTTCAGCTTGAAAGTTGATGTTAAAAGTCTTCGTTTCTACTCAGCGTTCCGTGGTGTCAGGCTTTGTTTCTGAAAGCATCTTGCTTTCATGACAGGCTTCCTCTTGCATGAAGGAGAAGGAAGGACAAATCCAAATCACGTAATAAGCAAACCTAAAAGATGACTCAATTAGAGATACTTCTGTTTTGCAGCAAGACATTGTCTGTGTTTTTAATGGGTATGTTACAGAACCAGATTTTTAAATGACCTTTCCTTGTCTTGGCAGGATGAGGCTTTATGGAGAAACTCAAAAAGAGTTAGAATAAAAAGAGGGTACTTCCTAGGGGCCAAGAGTGGCATTGCATGAAATAGGATACAAACAGGATAAGGGAATGAGTGCACTAGATAGGCTGTTGTGGCAAGAGAAAGGTAGAATGCTTCCAGTAAGACGTATTAAGTAGGACCTTTATTTAACAAAAGCAGTTCTTTCAGTAAGTTCTTCTGGGATCATAAAGGAAAACTGGAATATGTATGCGGTTCTGCAAACAAGGTCTGGATTCTGGGCTATTGTAAAAGAAAGCCAGCTTAGGTATGTGCTGGTATGCTTTTAACCCATTCCGTGTCTCTAGTACAGAAACAGGTACATGCAAAACAGTTATCAGCTTTCTGTAAACCTAGGACTTCATATTTTTCTTGAATCCTTTACTTTTTAAAATATTATTTCTCATCAGACTATTTTGACTCTGATTATGAAACCCTATTAATGAACAGCCCCTTAAAAAAAAAAAATCCTTTAAATCAAGTCACATTCAAATAAACTTGTAATGAACTCAGCATTATTCTTTGTTCAGGTGAATCCTGCACAAATGCCGTGTATCATTTGACTTGCTGCAGAAGTTGCATATTTTTTTCCTAATTTTTCATTTTAACTAGAGAAATAACCATAGATACTGGATAACAAAATAGAAATAGCTTGTTTACAGTTAGAGTTAAATGTGGCATTTTATACGACTGACTGACATATTTCAGATTTTTGTTGGGGTTTTTAGTATGAGTTTTTGGGGTTTTCTTTAGAAAGTGGAACAACTTATTTTTCAAGAACTTGCTGTTGAGTTGCGTGAGTTTATCGTGACTAACCATTGCTAAGGCTCATATTTTAGAAAGAGAAAAGAGGGTTGATATGTTTATCTGTGGGGTGGAATGAGAAATACTCACATAAGGCTCTGTAACTGTGTAGCTTACAGAGAATACCTGGTTTGAACTGGGCTTAAAAATGGGCAGTAGAATGCAAGTGTGAGGTTTTAGTGTTATTTGTGAGATGCAGTTCTTTAATGGCAGCTTCCGAATTATTTTGCTGTTGATTATCTAGAGTATTAGCCTAGGTATTGCTCCATTTTGTCATGGAGTTTTGTTTCATGAAATGCAGAAACCAGCATGCATTTAGCAAAGTGAATTCTGTGACTCATCCAGGTAAAAATAATGTATGTTTGTTTGGCTTATTCTAGTTTTTTTGGACAGCAGAGATGAACTTAATGGCCTTTACCTACAAAGCCATACATGGAACAGAAAAAGAAGGATCAAGAATGGAATATTTAGGCAGGATTTGGGGAACTTCAGTGTAGCCGTGTAACTTCAGAAGAGAGAAGGATTCTGAATCGATTCCTTCATTTGTGATACTGCACATCAAGTTGTAGAACAAGTGCTTGCATATAGAGAAGATGATAGGGTAAGTATTATCTTAAAATTCACTCAGCATTACGGGATTTGTTTTCTCAAATTGGGGAATTTGAAAGTTTCTGACATTGCCAACAAAGTGGTGTGCTGACAACTGGTGACGTAAATCAAGAAAACATTTGCATCTTACGCTTGACAGCTTGAAAGGTTAGCAAGGGGATAATTCTTCCAATTTGAATTCATGACTGAGATTTTTGTCAAGTTTGTTTAACATTACTCCTCAGTTATCAAACTACTGGACAACTTACTGCTAATCTTGAACCCTACCTACACACAGAAGCAATGAGGAAGTCAGTATTATGAATGTCCCCCCAGCTTCCAGTTTACATGAGTGAATTACGTTTCCTATTATTGTGTTTCTGCATAGACAGTAACTCTTAGTAATGCAGAGCTTGCAGTGCAAACAGTTCTGTGGTTTGAAACGGTCACCAATATATAAGCAAATAATGACAGTGACTTTATGTTACATAAACTTACATTTTGCATCTTTGCTGCCGATGTAAGTGCGGGGCTTTTTTTGATAAATATTTAAAACTTCCAGAAAATGTTTTGCTCTCATAATTTAGCTCTTGACATGGCTTCTGTAACAGGGCTTTGCCTTTTGGAGGTGTAACTGTTCCACAGTTTAGCTGCACCTTGCTCATCGCACTACTGTTGAATGATGCAACAGGTTCTGTCTTAGCTTTGAAGTTTAAGTCCTTAGTATAACCTTTACCCTTGAGGTTTAACCCCTGTTAATAGGCAGTGCCCCACGGCAGCAAATTCCTAAGTGTCTACGTGAATCTCTTGTGTCAAAGTGGGGCTTGTGAAAGTTCACCTGCAGGTTTGGTAAGGGTCAGGGTCTGGTATTTCATCCAGACTCAGTTGTGTCTGCAGGTCATGTCTTGTCCTTGCT
This sequence comes from Burhinus bistriatus, assembly GCA_013397275.1. Taxonomy (NCBI): domain Eukaryota; kingdom Metazoa; phylum Chordata; class Aves; order Charadriiformes; family Burhinidae; genus Burhinus; species Burhinus bistriatus. Next base: position 329,027 of record VYXH01003091.1, read on the forward strand.
TATTGCTTTCTTAAGTACTCCACAGTGTTAAATCCAAAACTTCTGCACGACTTCTGGGTGCGGCAGAGGGAGGAGTCTAAAGCTTTTGAGACAGTGGAAAATAAGTGGCGTGTTGCAAAGGTGATAACCACGGATGTAGAAGCAGGTAAACCATTTTTTAGTTTACATTCACAGAACTTATTTGGCATCTTCTGTGTATCTTAACATAGCATATGCCTGCTTTGTTAGAAAGTAAGTTCTTACCTCAAAAAAACTGTAAGCTCTTGGTGTCTGCAGCCACAGGGAAGCTGCTATAGGACCAGGGAAGGCAAACTTTCTGGCCTATGTAGCAAAATGTTGGTATGTCAGAGGGGCGTAAGAGATGTATCCTGTCTGCCTGAGAGCCAAAGGGGTAGGAGCAGGGGGAATGGGACTTTTTTCAGAGATCTTCTTGTGGGAGTGGGGCCGTAGCTGGGTGTCAGGGCATGCTGGCTGCGTTAGGCTCTGCAGAACCTGCTGGCTATCGTCCCACAGGTGGGGACTTGGAGCACCGCTGCAGCCACCGTGGCAGCATGGCTTGGCAAGGGCAGCTTTGGAGTTACTCTTGGACAGCATGCAGCTTAATAGCCAGAGGTCAGAAACCCTCTGTGGTGGTGGCACCTATAGTGTCCATGGTGACCTCTTCCTTTCCGCTGTGTAAGAGGGGAAGGGAAGGGTCTGTATTCCTCCCAAGAATGAGAAATTTCCTTCTTTTGCTGGGGGCATGTTTACCCTCTGAACTGCTGCAGAGAGGTACCTGCTCCCTTCAGGGGCATCAGTGTTTTCTCCTACTCCTGAACGGTGTGCAAAGCGCTCTGTGGGTTACTTTTTAATCATTATGTCCATCTGTGAGCACAACAGCGATAAGGAAAGATGGGCTTCAGCATACTGGGTATGCTTGCAATCTTTGGTGCTCTTTCCATTGCATCAGTGGCACAGGGCACAGAGGAATGAATAAGGCAGTGTGTTTCTTCAATGAATGCTGAATGGGTGAGTGTGAGCTGCCAGAAGCTTTATCCAGAAAGAAGCAGGGTGTTGTGAGGGGTGATAATCGCACACAGGGCAGGAGAGGCAGGTGAACTGTTTTTAGTTGGAATTCACAGTCCAGTTTTATTAGGTGAGGGAGTGGTTTTGAAGACTGAAGTTGATAGTTCAGCCCAAAAGCTTGCTAATTTTTCTGGGCAGAAGTACTACATTTAACTATTTCTTGAAATTAATTATTGTTATGATTTTATATATGGTTACTCCTGAGGGCCGCGTATAAGCTTCACACTTGGAAAGTGCTTTGCATAAGTATATATAAAAACCTAGCCCTCTTGCAATGGCAGGGTGCTTTGTCTTAGGTGTGGATTCTAATTCACAAAAGCTCATAAATTGCTTGTTTTTTCTTGCTTTTTGACTAGTTGCTAGTCCTCCTTCAAGATGTCGTCATCTGTAAATAGCAATGATTGTTCTGAAAAGCTTTTCATGTAAGCATGAAAGAGCAGAGTGCTGAGAGTACCGGGGACCACGACTCCTTGTGAGGAGGCTCTTTTCATGCAATAGAATAAATATTTGTTACTTTTTTGGACATACTGTACAGTATATACTCTTTTCATAACCACAGGAGGAGGTTGGTGGCTCATAGACTGGAAGTTCTGTGACTGAGCATGGTAAATGCTACGAAAATCTTGAAGGGACCCTGTTAACTGAAGATCGGTAATAGAAGTTTTAAGGGGAGTATTGCAATGAAAATCTTTATTTTCTTTCTAAAACTTTTTGTAAAGTCAGGATGGGGGGTTTTTTGTTTGTGTTTTGTTGTTTGTTTGGTTTTTTTTTTCTTTATTTAAAGATGTACCATTACTCTATCTTAGGAAAAAAGTGAATTATAGGTACTAGAAAAACAAAAGTTTTATTGAGGCTTGCATTAATTTCACATGTGAGGTTAAGACCTACATATTCCAGCTGCTGATAAAACACTTGGCTCAGCAATTTCCCAGTGTCTTCCATGATGGTAACTTTAAAGAAAAAAATACAAAGTTTCCTTGGTTCCCTCTGCTCATGGGAGACGGAGGACTTAATGTGGATTGAGGGTTTGTTGCGTGGTTTGGTTTTTTATTTGGTTGTTTTGGGTTTTTTTTTTTGAATATCACTTTGTGAAGGAGGGCCTCTGGAGTAAGTGGTGCTATATGCCAGGCTTATCAGTGATGTTTGTGGGCAGAAGGAAACTGTTGTGAGTTGGGTCTAATAATGGCTTGGGAGAGGTCACTTTGCAAGTTGACTGGCTTTTCCTTTGGATATGTCAGCCCTCCTGAGCTGTTAAGTCAGGGTGTAAGTACCTCAGTATGTGTTCCATGTAAGAGGATTTGAGTGGTCTAACTTAAACTCTGGTACTGCAGTGGTGAAAAAATGATTGCGTTTTCTGTTGTGGCATTTGCTTGAGCTAAACTTCAAACATAGTGAGCGGTTTGCAGTCTTTGGCTGCTCAGTAATGCTTTAGTTGCAACTGCAAGGCTAGAAAATCTTCCGTGAGCTGCTTCTGCAGTGGACATACATCCTTGGAAACGGCTATTGCCAGCGCGCTGTTTGTGAGTCCATGGTGCTTAGCCTTGTACAAATATATTTGCAGATGTACCAAATGAATTGTATGTTAAAGAGCTCTCCTGGTGTTCAGGGGTAGCCAAACTTTGCCCTGCGAGGCTTGGAGGGTGGGAATTGCCGTGTGATCTGAACCTGAACAGCACGTGCCCAGGTCAGAAAGCCCAGTGAGGTCCAACTCCCTCCACGACTTGGAGCAGGAGCAGTGATTCCTCTGAGAGGGTATTTCTTCTCTCTGTTGCAGGAAAGTAGTAGACTGAATGTTTAGTGACTCTTAGTGACTCTTAGGCAGCTGAGGAGCATCAGTGGCTGTGTGATTTAGCCCTGGAACTGAGCCCTCATGTGGACTTTAACTATGCCTTCTAGGTGCTGTATCTTGTGTATCACCAGGTGTGATCTCTTCTACTGATGACATGTGCGAGTGGAGGTTTAAAATTTTGTGAAGCGGGTTGGTATGCAGATCCACACTGAAAAAGCTGCTGCTTTTCTGCCTTGTATTTGGAGGGGAATCTGAACTTGTCTTTCCAAGATCACTTACCCACTGATTTTTATTATTTTAGCATCTGATGATTAGGAAAAAAAGTGTAAGATCTTTGGTTTAATGAAAATAACATAATACAGGAGTTTATAAATCGAAAACTGCACTTGAACATTAAAAGATATTTGAGAAGGTTTCAGGCTGAGAAATAGAAAATATTTTTTGCTAGCATATAGTTTGTTAAACTTCACTGTGTCATTGACTATGTCTCTGTGTTCTGTAGGTTTCAGAGAGCAAAGGCTTTAGAGGTTAGAACAATTAAGGAAAGCTGGAGTGTTTAGAATTGCAAGAGCAGCACTTTGAATCTTTGACAGGGCGTATTAATGTAAAAAGGAAGATGGATTGGTTTTATACTTAAAAGTTCAGTTCTCCGCTACTGCTCTGTAAGCAAATGTTTTTGACTGGAGCACACATGAACTAGCTGAAGAAATTTGCTGTCAGTAACTGATGATCGGGCCACATACACGGATCAGCATCTCTGCAGGGAGTGGCATACACAAATAAAAGGCAAATAGCTTACTTCCAATGTGTTAAACCAGATATATCCCTAAAGCCTGTGAAAAGAAATAATACGGCAAAATCAAGGAAAGGGGTCTTTGCAACAGAGACCGAGAAGGATGACATGTCATTTGGGAAGGCCTGTAAAAGGATGCTGCCTGGACAGGAGGGTTGGCCATTTTGATGGCCAGGAGGAGCTGTTGCTGGCATGGGTGAGACTTGTACATCTCGTGGGTGTGAGTTTCCAGAGAACAGTCAACTGAACCTGAGGGGAACCCAGCTTTTGGATCTGGCTCGTCGCATCCCCTGCTGCTAAGGGGAAGTGGCGTTTGCGGTAGAGAGCCTGGGGGATTAGAGAGCGGGCGGCGGTGTCAGCAGGAGGAAGGAAGCCGAGGGCCCCTGGCCACAGCTGTGCAGAGCCAGCGTGTGCTGCCCCTTTCCCTTGCGCGGCCGGCAGACCTGTGGAGGCAGAAATCTGGATGGAGAAGATAAATCATCTGCACAGAAAGGGCAGCTGGATTTTTGCTTACAAGCGGAACAAGTTGTGGAGGGAGGACAAAAAGCTTTCTGGAACATGGCGGGGTTGAGGATAACCCTTGATAAGAGCATTTTGAGGGAGAGGAGCAGAAGCAGGTGGAAGAGACACTAGAGAGCAGGGGAAAACCCAATTGTAAGATACGCAGTGCCTGCTTTTCCCTGTCTGTATCGCCACAAGCTCTCCTGGGCTTGGCAGTTGCTCTGCCTCCTCCCTTTCCTTTCACCTGCCGTAATGAGCAGGCTGTCCCACTTTGGTCGAGACCGTGTACTGCCACGCCACTGTAGTTAGCTCTTTATGTTCCCTTTTTGTCAGCCATACAATTCAGTGTTATTTCCTGCTACACAATTCAGTGTTATTTCTTGCTTCGGGAAGGCATGTGTTTCCCCACAGGGATTTCTCAAAGCTCAAGCACTCCTACCCTGGGTTACATGGACTGTGCTTGTAGGGCAACCCCCTGGACTAATGCATCCTTTCTGAGCAGCTTCCCCTCTCCGTTCTTGGGTTAGTAAAGGTAACCTGAAAAGCAGTTCATGGAATCATAGAATGGTTTAGGTTGGAAGGGACCTTAAAGATCATCTAGTTCCAACCCCGCTGCCATCGGCAGGGATACCTCCCACTAGACCATGCTAACAGTCTTTTTCTGGGGGGGGGGGGGACCCCCTGAATGTTTTCTTCTAGTCCTTGTAAGAGGCTTGGTTTATGTGTCAGGGAAAAAGTGTCATATGCTGAGCATAATCTCTCCATGACCTAAGTGTCTGGCTCTCTCCTGTGGAGCCATCAGATGTTCTCTGGAGTAATGTGCACCTTACACTGTAGTCATTCAGGATGGTCGGGAAACTCTCATGTCTAGAACGAAGCAGCCCATATTCTTACTGTGAGTTTTTACCAATTCTGAAGACATGTAACATTAGTTGCTTAATAAGATCATTGTAATAAATATAGCTGTATGACCCACTGCTGCAGAAATTGCGACTGTCAACCATTCTTCTAGTCTGAGCGTTTTCATGCTGTGTCTGTGACTAAGGTGGGGAGCATCAGACTGTGGTAGTTGACAGACACTGTAATCTTACAACAGCAATTGTGCTAAGTCACAAAATCCAGAAATTAAGCTAATGCAACAGTTTTGGGCCGAGATCCAGCAAGTGTTTGAACACCCAGCTTTGAAATTATTCAAGTACTTAAATGTATTTTTAAGGACCTAATTTTTAGGCTAGAGGTAGCAAGGTCCCTACAGATGGGGCTCAGGAGAACACAGTAAGCTGCTGGAGAGAAGGGATGCCATCCAGAGGGACCTGGATGGGCTTGAGAGATGGGCCTGTGTGAACCTCATGAAGTTCAACAAGGCCAAGTGCAAGGTCCTGCACGTGAGTCAGGGCAATCCCATGCACAAATACAGGCTGGTCGGAGAATGGATCGAGAGCAGCCCTGAGGAGAGGGACTTGGGGGTGTTGGTTGATGAGAAGCTCAACATGACTGGGCAATGTGCACTTGCAGCCGAGAAGGCCAAGCGCATCCTGGGCTGCATCAAAAGAAGCGTGGCCAGCAGGTCGAGGGAGGTGATTCTGCCCCTCTACTCTGCTCTGGTGAGACCCCACCTGGAGTACTGCATCCATCTCTGGGGCCCCCAACATAAGAAGGACATGGACCTGTTGGAGCGGGTCGAGAGGAGGGCCGTGAAGACGATCAGAGGGCTGGAGCACCTCTGCTATGAAGACAGGCTGAGAGAGTTGGAGTTGTTCAGCCTAGGGAAGAGAAGGCTCTGGGGAGACCTTATAGCAGCTTTCCAGTATCTGAGGGGGGCCTACAAGAAAGCTGGAGGGGGACTTTTTACAAGGGCCTGCAGTGATAGGATGAGGGGTAATGGCTTCAAACGGGAAGAGGGTAGATTTAGATTAGATATTAAGAAGAAATTTTTCTCTATGAGGGTGTGGTGAGGCACTGGAACAGGTTGCCCAGGGAAGTTGTGGATGCCTCATCCCTGGAAGTGTTCAAGGCCAGGTTGGATGGGGCTTTAAGCAACCAGGTCTACTGGGAGTTGTCCTTACCAATGGCAGGAGGGTTGGAACTAGATGATCTTTAAGGTCCCTTCCAACCTAAACCAGTCTATGATGCCATAGAGGCTGTTAGGATGCTGGATACTGTCTGTGAGTCATAGCATCTTTTTGCTCCTTTCAGAGGATGGCTGGCTAGCACAGCTCGCAGAGAAGCCATCTAGGTACGGGGTTGATCTAATTCAGTCTTCCCGAGTATGATGCAAGTTCACCTCTTCATCTGACTCTTTAAGCCTCTGTTTTTAAATTGCACGCGCATGATTTATCCGTATATAAAATATAATGTATGAGAAAGGATATATTTTTTTTGTGCCTGTCAGCAGGGAATATGCAGCTTACTAAGCGTTCTTGAGTATAATTTTAAATGAAGAAAATGCTTCTATATAAACTAAGATTATCTCATCACAATATTTTTATGATTGTTAATTAAAATGTGAGGAAATCCTTTAGAGCAGATTTGCAGTTTTGAGACTTTTATGAGACTTAACATGAGAGATCTGTTTTTATAGTTATGCCTTCTTATTAGTTTTGAGATTAGGATATGTTTAAATGCATGGCTCTCAAATCCTGTGATGATTACTTGTTTATTTTGCAGCGTAGACTAATTCAGTTATGGTCCCATTCACGTGTTTTTTGTGTCCCGCTTTTCAACAAGATATTGTAGTGCTTTATTGTTATTGCTGTTTAAAATAAACTCCCGGAATACTTTTAATTTGAGTTTGTATTTTTTTAATATTAACTTTCAATGAAGCATATTTTGTTAGATTATTATGACTAATTACCACTTAGGTTGTTCCAACTCCTGGAAATCCATTTTCATCAGACTGGAAAACTATAAAATATAAGTGAAGGAAGGACCACCACGATTAGCTACAAGAGACTTAAATTGTTAAGAAAATGTCTTGACAAAAGTGGAAGCCTGTAAAATCTTGGCTTATGGTGCATAAAAGTGTGATAGGAAGCTAGACCTATAGAAAGTTTACTGGGGAAAAAGTGGGAGTTATTAAACACCAGCGTATGCCCTGTTCTCTTTGCAGTGGACAGAAACGTCAGTGGAAGATTGATTTTTAGGCATGGTGCTTTCTACTTGAAATTGTGCTCAGGCTAAAGAAAGAATTGGAGTGACGATCTGAAGGGGGTTAAACAAACTTTTTTTTTTTTCCTTGCTCTGACCCTGCCTATAATAGCATGAGAACATGAGTCTCATAATCGCAGGCTCACCTGTCATCTCGAACAACACCTTGGAGTTGTTTGATTGCAGAATTTCCCAGTTTAGGGATAATTAACACAGGGAGAAAATTGATCACCTGTAAATTGTGAAGGAAGTCAGAATCCATCAGAAGTGGATGTGATGAGGATTCAGAGTCCTTTGCTTTGACCTATTTGTGTCAGTGACCATGTGGAGAGCCTTGTGCTCTAGGCCAGCAGGAGACTGTGTAAAGGAGACAAGGATGCTGCTCTTTTCTCCCTGTGGGTCATTAAACACAAGGTTTAGGTTTTTTTGTGAAGGTCTAGGGAGGAAGCACATCAGATAAAGTATCAGGTAGAATAATCAGGGCTAATTATCTTACAGACGTTAAAGGGAGTATTTCATTAGAGGATCACATTGCTCAAGAATATAATGTATGTTTCCTTGATGCTTCTATACTAACCCAGGCACTAGCATGGATGGGCTTACGTGAGCAGACTGCACTGTCAAAAGCAAAACAAGGGAGAGGAAGAAGGAGGGAGAATTGCTTCTTATGCTGGCAGGAATACACATGCTGATGCGAGCTCTGTTTATATTGGCAGACGATTCTGATACAGCTAATTAATCAGAATTTGTCTAGCAAACTGTGCCTCGGAGATTATAGTCCTTTTGCAGGTGTTGAAGGAGAAAACAGAATGGGTGGAGTCTCACTGTTGCTGATGTTTAATAGAGGAGATGGGGTGTTGTGGCTTTTCTTTTTCCATGAGCACGTGGAGAAAAATGAGAACAGAAGTTTAAACAAGAATAAATGAGAAGGGAAAGCAGAAAACTTCTGAGAGGATAAGTAGAAGAAATAAAGGCTGGAGTGTTTTGTGTGTGTGTTCTGAGAGGAAGTCATTGAACTGTGGTGGGGAGCTGGACATCTGTCTATATCTTCAGAGCTGTGGAAGTAGCATGCCCATTCCCTTTTGGTCCTGCCGGAACTCTGGGTGTGCTCCCCATTGGCGGTGCCAGGAGAAACACAGGGTTACAAGATTTGCTAGATTTCTGTGACACAGATCTGCTTAGGAGACTTGTGGGACAATGACTGATGATTGCTCCTGACCTCCAAGATTCCCTCCCAGAAAAGTAGTAACTTCTGATAACCTTGGATCTCATTTAGTCTTGGGTCATTTACCCAGTAATAACACCAAATACACTGAAATAGTCAATATCAGGTTTTTTGTGGCAATTTTAGTTCAGTCTTCATTCATAGAGGTAAAGTAGGCAGTGAAACAGATGAAATGTTAGATAAAATATCAATGTTTCACATACAGGCTTTCATATTGGTGCAATTGGATGCATACTGAAAGTGAGAATCAATTATATAGCTGCCTCTTATCAGAAGTTAGCAAATAATAAATGCAGTTTCATTTTTATAATCAGTTAATTACCTAGCCCTGGAACTTGTTAGCAAAGGTTAGAAGCTGTAATAATTTTCAGTAAATGCCTACACATTATCACAGTATATTTCTACACACTGTGTTTCAGGGAGATGAGGGAGAAATGTTTCTCTTCCCTGAAGTCTTTTAAACTGGCTTGTGAAAGATGAGGATCAAGCCCTTCAATTTCTAAGCACAATTTGCATTCGTCCCATGACAAAGATGATGGCGTATACTTTCTCATTAGTCAAACACTCTCTTCCCCCCCCTTGTAAGCATAGATTACTTTCAGTTTTGTGAGTTTAAAGGAGGCTTGAATCACTGTAGGGTTAGTTTATCCATTGGCCAGAATTTACAGATAAGGGGGATAGTGACAAAGGATAACTTTCTTTTTTTTTTTTTTCTTGTTATTTCTATTTTCCTCTGACTTTCTCAACAAGAATCTAAAATTCTTTGAGTGTAGAAGTTATTTGTTGCTGGTGACAGGCTATGAATGCATTGTGCCAGAAAATTGCCAGTCTTCCAGTCCTACTAGCCCGTTCAAGTCAGCATTTGCTGTTTATACACAAGCTTTCATGTTCCTCTTCTTGAAGTACCTTCTTATCAAACACTCCTTTATTTTTATTCAAATGTTCTAGCATTGATTGCTTATTGACTCTCTTCTATACTTGTATTTCATGGAGGCTTCTGCAGGCTTTGTTTCTGATGCTTTCCTGCTCTATGGCAGCATATCCTGTTAGTTGCACACCTCTGCATAGCTTCTTTCACTGAAGCATTTTTAAAGACGGATCTTGTGTGCAATGTAATCCTCAGTTTTTTGAAGTTCCTAATAGCGGAAACAGTTTGATCTGCTAGCCAGACCACAAGGGCAGATGTTATTTACCAGTAGGATATTTAATTTGTTTGTATTTCTCAGTTATTTTGCTTAGGGTAAAATTAATTTTTGGTGAAATTAGTGGTCTTGTACTTCTTTTTTATGTTACTTTTTATTTATTTCTCCATGAGCAACATAAACTGTACTGAAACGGCTTACTGTATCTGAGTTTTTGCTCATTTTGAATTTTCTTTTAATAAAAAAAATTCTTGCTGTGTGTTAATTTCATAGTTACTTACTACAACTATTTGTTATTTCTTGTTGAAGGCTAGCTTTTATAGACCAATTAGTTTCTGAATCCCGGTGTATTCTGACCTCCTATTTTTCAAAGAGCATTTCATTGGCACTAGTCAGGCTCTTGTTAGCTGCATATTCTGTCTCAGTATGATTTTTTTTTCCAAAACTGACTGCTCCTCTGTTTTTAGAAGTGTAGGATAACGTTTATTTGAATCTCTGTGGCAATGATCAGTTGTTCTAAGCTTGTAGAATTTTCTTTTTGTTTTTTGCTTCCCAGGTCGTCACTGGGAAGCTTGACTGTCAGCTGCAGATGCATCAGCAGTGAAAATGAAAGCATTTTCTAGGTACACTTGATATCTTTATTTAATCAGAAATCTTTATTTAACTGGAAGCAATGCTAATAATAGCAACGTCTGCTAGCCTGACTGGCTCTAGTCTGGTTCAGGTTTCAATATCTATATTTAGTGGGGCTGGTTTTGTCTGCTCTGCAAGATGGTGCAAGTCTTCTCAAGTTGCCCAAACTTTCTGCACAAATTACAGCAGGGAATCCAAATCACATAGATGGTTTAGCAAACCCTGTGGTAAGCAGGGGATTACAGGGTAGAGCAGGTTTCTTCTGGCAGTGGTTTTCTGGGGTGCTAAGTGCTGCCTGGGGCTGTGCAAGGATCTTGGAATGAACACAGCACTCTAGTGTGGTAAAATGGTAGCTGCATGAGTGTAAGGCTGTGCTAGGAGTTGATTTATGGACGTGCTGCACAGCTGCATTGTCAATGAGGTGACTTTTTTCTTCTAGCTTTGTTGCTGCCTTGTTGAACGTCAGCTTAGAGGTGCTTGAGCTATACAGAAGTGGTCGGAGACTTGTAAGACTCTTTCTCAAAGTCCTGTATGGCCAGGAGGAGGACATCAGAGTCAGCTCTGCCCTTTGTAGAGATGAGAGGAGGAGGCTTTTGGATTTTGCTGCAGTTTAGCACCACCACCACCTCCTCCTCATGCTGGCCAGGTGGGGTTGTCCCCTTAGCAAATGCTGCTGCTGCACCTGAAGCAGTGATGCTACAAGGTGGGCTGAGGGAGCAGTGACCAGATGGCTCACTTCAGGCCAGGTAGAAAACTCAATGGTAGTCATTCCTTTCATCATCTAAAATGACAGAATGAAAGAATTTCAGGAACCTGTGAAGGACTCTGTTACTGGATGAAATGACAAACTGGATGAAGATTGAAAAGTGAAGGAAAGACAAAGCTGAGGGAATGAGGGCTGTTGTAGAAATCTTTTTCATAAATAAATGAAAATAATAATAATAATAATAAAATCTTAGCAGCATTAGGCAATAAAGTCCAGGAATGTTTTCTTTGCTTTCTAGTTTTGCTTTTGCACAGCTTATAAAAATGATATAACTGTACTTAATTTATGTCTGTCAATAATTGAGTCTGTAATTAAGGCTTTTATTACCAATAAACCCTTGTGATTCTGTGTGTAGTGAATATTACTAAAGCCCATTTTTTATTATAAATTTCTCCTGATGATCAGTTATGAAAGTATTTTTGAAATTTAAAAATCAGTGACATAGTGTTTTGTTGGCAATTCATTTTTTTTTTTCAGAATAGAGAGTAGAAGAGAGCAATACAATAGAGGTATGATGTGAACACTGTGTCCTGGTTTCAGCTAGGACAATTAATTTTCTTTCTAGTAACTGTTGTGTTTTGGATTTAATATGAGAATAATGCTGATAACACTTATTGTTTTAGTTGTTCCTAAGTGATTGTCGTGGTTTAAGCCCAGCCAGCAACCAGGACCATGCAGCATCCCCAGTTGGGATGGGGGAGAGAATTGGAAGAGTAAAAATGAGAAAACTCATGGGTTGAGATAAAGACAGTTTAATAGATAAAGCAAAAGCCTTGCGCACAAGCGAAGCAAAACAAGGAATTCATTCACTGTTTCCCGTGGCAGGCAGGTGTTCAGCCATCTCCAGGAAAGCGGGGTTCCATCATGNGGTGTTCAGCCATCTCCAGGAAAGCGGGGTTCCATCATGTGTAACAGTTGCTTGAGAAGACAAAACACCATAACTGTGAACATTACCCACCTTCCTCCTTCTTCCCTCAGCTTCATATACTGAGCACAACATCATATGGTCTGGAATATCCCTTTGGTCAGTTGGGGTCAGCTGTCCTGGCTGTGTCTCCTCCCAGCTTCTTGTGCGCTCCCAGCCTACTCCGCTGGTGGGGTGGTATGAGAAGCAGAAAAGGCCTTGAGTGCTTAGCTACAACCAAAAACACCAATGCGCTATGAACACTGCTCTCATCCCAAATCAAACACATAGCCCCACGCCAGCTGCTAACAAGAAAGTTAACTCTATCCCAGCTGAAACCATGACAGTGATGTTTACCTTAGTCAAGGACTTCTTTAGCTTCCCGTAGAAGCTGAGGGGGGAGCATAGACAGGACAAGCTGGCCAAAGGAATATTCCATACCACAGACATCATGCTTAGTTTATAAATGGGGGTTGGCCAGGAGGCAGGGGTCTGCGATCAGTGCTTGGGACGGGCTGGGCAACTGATCATCAGGCCGTGAGAGTGACTTGTGTTATATCACTTTATTTTGGTGTTTTTCTTTTTTTCCTTTTTTATTACTGTTCTATTCAGCTATCTTTATCTCAACCCACAAAGGGTTTTTTTTATTGCTTTCCCCCTCCCTTTTCTCCCTCTTCTCCCTACCCTGGGAGCGGAGGAGTGAGCGAGCAGCTGTGTCGTCCTTGTTGCTGGACCATGACACTATGCCATCTCCATTTTTTTTGTCTCACTAAGGAAACAAATTTTTTTAAACCTTTAATGTGGCATTAGGCCACATTTAGGTTTAGGCATGCTGACAAAATGTGTTTTAAACTCTGATGTTACCACATACAAATTCTTTGTTTTACTTTATTCCTCAAAAGCTGCACAAGTTCAAATGCAAGGAAAGCAGACTCGACTAGAGAATTTCATAAACTGATGCCTACAGATTAACATGTACTTCTGCAGATGCCTTTTCTTGTCCTTCCTTGGAATGCAGGGTAACTTTTACGGGAGGGAGTGGTGAAAGATGCTTTACAAACAACTGAATGGCCAACTAAACTGCTTAGGAAGGCAGTCATGCACCTTAAAAGCACAGTTCAATAAAAAACACTCTGGTTGCTGACTTACATATTTTTCCAAGCTTTCCATTTCATTTGACATTAATATTCTAACAGGCATTAAAATACGTAGAGGAGGTTTTTTTGAGTTTTGTTTCTTCTCTTTAATTTCTCCATAGGTTTATGAAATAGACACAGGTATACCTACCTTTCTCAGAGTGTTAAAAACAAAGAAAGAAATTAACTGGTTGGCAAGAAAAATGTGGTTGTTATCTAATGTTGACAGTTTGACTCAAAATAATTTCCAGATCATTGCCATTATAATAAACTTGGAATAGATTTGAAAAAAGAAGATGGAATTGGAAGAAAAATAATCTTGGTAGGCGAAGGAAATCTACCTTATGCTTAAAGGCCCCAATGTATGTAAGTAAGCATAACTGAAATGTAGGTATTGTAATCTTTTAACTTTTTGTTCACTGTAAGGTCACTTTTTGAGTCATGGTGAAGTAGTTTTGATGTCATTGTAGAAAGACAAGTTGGAACCAGGACATGAAATAGTAGTAAGTTATACCATTGAAATTTATCCTCTAATGTCTGTGTTATTGTTGAACGTTCTGGTTTGCCTAGTTTGTGCTTGAATGTTTTCATAGCATAGCAAAGTCAGAATGACAGACGTAAAAACCTACTTGTTTAAGCTCAAGAGCTCTATCAGGAAAAGCATTGGGTGTGGATGCAGTTGTGACAGGGTTTTGTTGGCATTATACCCAATACAATTTCAAACTTGTGATAAAACTGTCTCCAGTGGGGAGGATTTGCTATAGCTGTGCTCGCAGTCTGATCTGGACTGGATGCGATGTGCTTTTCTCTGGGTGACTTTAGACATTGGAGGGTGCTGGAGAGGAACCGTGCTGCTCCCCTCCTGCTGCAGCTTTCCCCTAGGTGTAGTCATGCTTCCTCCTTCAGTGATTATTTGTATTACCGTGTGTCAGAGTTAGGCGAAAAGGTGCAATGGCTTGAATATTTTGACCCACCAACAGCAGTTATGAAGGACTGGGGTTCACTCTGTGGTCAAAAGAAAGTGGCTGGCCTGACAGGATGACAGCCAGGCTACAGCTGGCAGAGCTGTAGGATGATGTTGCAGATGGGAGCTGTTCTTGGCAGTTTCATAGTCTTCCTTGGACAAAACAGCCAGGTCTGTGGGGTTGCATCGCAATTGACTGGAAACCTCATCTGTCAGTTGCCCTTTCATCCTGATACAAGAAGTCGTGAAGGGGTCTTAGTCTGCCTCTCTCAAGCAGGTGGAGCAGTCTGCTCCTTGGCTAGAGAGCACGACTGTGAATGACAGTAGGGGCTTGTTAACTTGGCCTTCACCTGTAGTTACGGATGGCTTGTTTCTAGAATAACCACATTCCTTCTCCTGTAGCTTTTTGGATTTCTTAGTTGATGGTGATCAGACAGAAGCAGTAAGGCATCGTGACAAAATGCTTGGGCAGTTCTTCTCTGTCAGCTCAGAGAGACCTGGAAGGTTATTTCAGTGGTCGTACTTAAGGGATTGCACAAACTGTGGAAGGACAAGCCATCTTGTCATTCTGTTTCAGCCATCAGTGGAGCTTCTCAACGATCTTTCCAAGTGCCCCATTCAGGATAGGCCTCTCGAGCTAATTCCTGAAGTGATTTCTCATTTCTGGGTAAACAGTAAAGAAGTTGCTTTATCTTCAGAGTTTTAGATGTTGCACCTCTTATTTTAATTATTTTTACTTAAAAGTTATCATAGAGTCAAAACCTACTTTTGATTAAATCAAAAGCCAGTTGTGGATGACTTCTTTTTGCTTTATCTGTATAGGAGTAGTGTCAGCTACCAGTAGATATATAGTAGTGATCTATTACAAGAAAATGACTGGAGGAAAAGAAATTTAGTTTCATCTAGAGGGTTTTTTCCTTCTGAGGATAATGTCCCTAAGTGGTGTGGGGAGGGAAGCAGGGCCATTACAAAAGTTCATTAATTTTGCCGTTACCTGCTTCTGTCCAATGGGTAGTTGTATGTGGGATAAGAATATGTTTGAGCTGGTTTTTTATATGCTAATAGCAAGACATGAGTACAAAGAAAATGTCCTCTTTCATTGTGCTCTTCGTCTAGTACCTCCACAGCTTGTCTATTACCATACAATAGAAACATTTATGGAGGGGAAAAACATAGTGTTATGAGTGGACTCCTGATCACTGTATTTTTATATAGTGTGTGACTCCCTGCATGCCTGATATTATTTATAGTTTACTGTTGCTATCTGCGGTTTTATATTGAAAAGAAAAGTTAGATGTTTTGAATTGGAACTTGATGAAGCAGAGCATATCACTGCACAGCAGTGGCTTCTGCACTGGCATGATCTGTCTCTTGACATCCTGAGCCTTTTTTTCTCCTGCAAGTGACTTGTTGCTAAAGTTGGACCTGCTGTTTTGAAGATGCTTGTCTTTAATAGCATGCCCGTGCTTCAGTCTTCTTGCTCTCTTCCACAGTTTGAGGAAACTGATGCCTGACTGGTTTTTTTTTTTTCTTTTCCTCCCTTCCATTCCCTTTCTTCCCCTCCTAGCCCTTGATAATCTTGCTGTCTTATTCCTCTGTTTCGGTACAGTCTTGCCTCATCAGGCAAGGTAATGAAGAGGCGCATCAGGCTGCTCTCAGGATGCACAGTTTCCAGCTAATTGTGTGCTCTTGAATTGTCCTCTTAAGAGAATTTTTCTGAGATGGACTGTGTGTGCCTTCACAGACGGTTTTCAAAAACACCTTTGGGTGTTTTAAGCACTAAGGAAGCTGTCCAGTACCTTCTCTTGCTTTAATTCATTTGCATGCTGTGAAAGTGGGGCATCCTAATTACACCTCATCACTTGGAAGGTCACTTCAGCATCTCCTTCAATTAAGTTGTCTACATCAGTAAAACAGGATTTTTTAAAACTTTTTTTTTCCAGATTTTTATTTGAGTAAGACTAAAATCCCTCATGTCCCTTTGGTAGTCATTGTAAAACTTCAGAAAGTGAAGAAAAATAGTGATTTCCTCATGTAATTTATTGTTCTTTCAAAACTGCTTTGATGTCAAATTGCAGAGCTTGTTTATTGGAGGCAGTGATGTCCTTAGAGGAAGTTAGGTGATGCGTAGCTTCTATCAACTGAAATCAAATCACTTTGCCTGCTGAGGTTTTGCTTGCTTGCTTTGGTTTTTTTACGTCCCAGCAAGAGCTTATCTTTGTCTTAATTCCTTTTGCTGATCTTAGAAAGTACTTAATTTTTGAAGCAGTGGGAATCCTTACAGTGGAATAACTCATGCAAACGTGTCAGATAAGTTTCACCATTGCAATTAGTGGGGGTTCTTTGTATTTATTGTTTAGTATTATTATTAAGTGTGCTAAATAAACAGGGAACTCCCTGAAAATTTCTAATGCTGGCAAACTAATTCTGTCCTGTTATGAGGTGGCAACTTTGGCACTGAGATCGCTGTGTCCTGGTATCTGCTTTATATATTGCATGTGTAAACTCTCTATTAAAACAAGACATTAAACTAGCAAAGTTCTGCACTGGTATATTGTACATGCAAAATGACTCTAAATTAAGAATTAGTACAATTGTTTCTGTTTCTTTCAGTCTAGCATTAAAGTTCTTCTTTAGTTTTTTTTAGTGCTTCGAGCTGGATAGCCTGCTCTCATACATTGAAGAAAATGTCTTGGTGACTATGAAAGCTTGGTATGTTTGTGTAAGATTGATTGCTGTACTTTACTCTTGTGTTCTTGAGAGCATTTGTTTTAGTTTTGCCCTCCAGAAGTTTAACTAGGCTAGTTTGTAAGTGACAATGTAGTACCTTAAGTGGGTGTGTTAGAAATTCCCACGTTCTGTGTTCTTTATTGATGTTTGCAAGTTGTGCTAAGTATTGTTAGGAAAAAAATAAATAAAGCTAAGCACAAGAGATCTTTATGAATAATTGTATGCTTTCAAAAGTGTTATACTTAGCTTAATGCACACTTTAATTCTCCAGAAAGCACCCAGCTGAAAGATACGATGCAACGAACTTAAGTTAATCACTTTCTCTCCTCCACTTCAAGTTACACATATCACAGCATCTCAAATCTTTCTGCTGGTTTTTAATGCCAAAAAGGTATGAGCAGATCATGGAGCTATGGAAAAAATACAAATTATCATACAGAAAGATTTGTGATAAAAGGACGAAAGGATAAAAGGACAGAAATGAAGAGGGGGTTGCAACTACGTAAAGTATGGAGAGCAGGAGAAAATAGCTCAAAATAAAGTGCATTCACGAAACTGCTGCTTATATAAATGAAAATTTATGGGACAAAGTATATCTAACTGTTCAGTGGGAAATCTGGACCATATAAAAATCTCTTCCGTCAAAGTGTAATTTGCTAAAAGCTTGTGTTCAATACAGGGTTGGATTTGGCTTGTGATGGTGTTTGGCTAAATGGAAGGTTGAAGTTTACCTGTTTAATCTTTACTCAGGTCTATTGATAGATTTTTTTTTTAGGTGATGTAAAACTAAATTTAGGCTCATGGTGGATGGTCAAATGCCATCCATTCCAATGCTGCATGGAATTTCATCCTTGCTTTTCTGACTTAGGTTTAACCCTTGATCTTTGAAAATCTGCCAAACTGTTAATATTTTGCTTCTGTGGCTACAGGTCAGCTGAGACCACTGTATTTGAAGTCCTTTAAATTCAGTCTTTGGCTAACACTGTAAGCGGGAGTAATATCAGTGTGTGTATGGGCATGTGAAGGGATGTATGTATTTTGCTTTTGATTTAGGTGCCCTTTCTGACACAAAATGACACCATATCTGTATGCTTCTGACACAAGATCAGAGCATCTCTTTGGGGACCTGGTGAAACGTATTGACCTGTGAGCACAGGGCATCGAAAAAGATTCACAGATTTTTTATGAGAGGGCAATAATGGATTATTTAAGCTACTGTGTTAACTAGGCTTGTTACTGTCAGCGTACACAATACCGTGTTGCGAGAGCTCTGCAGCCTGTCACTGAAGTGGACTGTCAGCGGGTTGGGCTGGTAGTGCCAGTGCACGTACCTGTGAAATGCTGGTTTAAGTAGGGCAAGAAGTATTCTCCTGGAGAGGGCTGGCTTTCTGTGGACCAGCCACGTAACCTGTGGGAAGGATCTGCTCGCTGTTGTGCTGTAGGCGTCTGCTAGAAATGGAGGTGCGGGTTGCGCTTCTAGGTGTTTGAGGCCCTTGAGCCTCAACTGCAGGGTTGGCCCAGTGTGTCAGACTGCTGCAGAGGCTGCTCGGTTCTGTGCAGGGAACAAGCCTTCCAAAGCTCTTTGACTTGGGTGCCTGTGGGAGCGATCGTTTGAAGAACTCCAGCTCTTAATTACTTGAAATTTGGAAGATGTTTGCAGAAGCTAAGAGCGTGAAGTAATTTGGAAGTAGAGTAAAAGCTGCAGTAGTTCAAACGAAGGACCTCTTCTATCGTTTCAGCTACCTGTGTTCATACCAGGAATACCAGTCTGAGATCATTGCTCTTGTGCTGACATCTGGGGTTGCAATTCTTTCAGTGAGAGGAAAACTCTTCACAAAAAGTGACAAAAATGGTCATGCCTGTCCCTTGAAAATGTTATTAAAGCATTTGTGTGTGTATTTAAAAAAAAAAAAAAAAAATCCCAGAGCTCCTATTTGTTCTTTTTGTTGCTTATTTTGATTTATCATACACATCAAGGACCATGAAGTCTAATTTGCATATGGCTAGTCAGGTTTGTATTTTCTGTCTAGATTAAAATGTAAATACGTAAGTATAGAAAAGCAACCATATTAAGAATTCAACAACTGCCTTGTTATAATTGAATTTGTCTCAGACTGGGCATTTGTGCCTTAGCTAGTTTAATTTGCATTTGAATGCACAAGTAGAAACTTTGAATTGGATATGCAATTAGAAAATGGTATGCAGGTACATTCGTCCTTACTGCAGCCTCCAGAGACACACTATTTATCTGTAGAAGGCCAAGTTCTAGGTTTCTTGTTCAAAATTTAGGTTTATATTTAAAAAGTGTCATTGGGGTTTGTTTGTTTGTTGGTTTTTTGTGTTTTTTTTTTTCCCTCCTCTACTGATCTCAAATCTAGAATTTCCAGGCTTGAATTAGGACTTTGTTTCAGAAGTGTTGGTTTTTTTTTTTCCTTTGCATTCATGTGGAGAGTAACAGGTTTGGTATTTTACTTGTTAGTGGTCCTGAAAAACAGTAATATCTGGTATATGAGATGTGTGAGTTAAGCAGAGATGATGCACTGACGAACCCCAATCAGCAGAATAAAATTAAATTTACTCCAACTGCGCAAAAGAAATATTTCTGTATATTTTTAGAACATGTAGGAGAAGATATATACAATTAAGTATGTAATTTGGAAGTTAGTTTCATACCACTTTTTTGGGGAGAAACCTTACAGCTTGGCAGCACCAGCATCATCACTAACAAATTGCAGGTGGAAGATGCAGGCAAATAAATACTTGCTGTTAAACTGGTTTATTAAATGCTAAAAATGCAACAGCATGTAACTTCCAAAACATCACTTCAGAAAACTTTTATTTCAGAAACGTATTTTGAGAGAAAGAATGAAGAACAGGAAAGGGAGCGGAGAAGGCAGAGTGTGAGGCATGATTAAAGTTGAATCTGCAGCTTCTCAGGCTGGTGGGGCATCCCCACTGCTGCATGGAGAAGTGCTAGGGGTACCAGGCAAGTAGCAAGCTCCTGGCAGCCTCTAAAGCTTCCGTTTGAAGCAGTGGGTAGAGTATGTTGTTAGAGGCCTAATAAATCCAGACGGGACAAATAGCTATTTTAAGCAAGAAAATAGTGAAGACATGGGAGAGCAGGGAGATGCAGAAACAAATTTGTGGTAGATCTATATTAAATTTATATGGGGCTAGGCAGCAAGAAGTTCCTTACAGGGGAATTTGTTTAAAAATTCAGCAGACTGGAAAATGGAAGTAGGCTCAGAGGAGTCTTATGTTTCCAGTTCAAGCATTCACTGCTAATTTCAGGCCAGAGGGCACGGTGTGTTCGAGTGAAGCAAGTGGTTTATACCCACATTGGAATTTCCTTTGGGAAGATTTATGGTGACGTTAGCAAGAAAGAGGTGCACACTTAAGACTGGAAGGGGCATCTTGGATCACTAAGCCCATGCCCACATAGTCACAGATGATAATATAAATTCCATTTATGAATTGACTGACTCCTTTTAAAAATGATGAAGTTTTCTGCCATTGCTTCTTCCCTTCAGAAGGCTAGAAAATTTCAGGTTGTCAGAATGTGGCGATAATACACTAAAGTTTTGTGGCAGTATTTGAACTGCAGCTTAAACAGGTCTGTCCCCAGTACATTTAGAGAACAGACAGTCTTCTCTCTTAGTCTTCTCTAATATGATAGACTGTCCCTTCCTGCAAGTAAACAATTTTTTTTACTTATTCAAGTTAAATCAGGACTTCTTGAAAAGACATGAACAGAAGTGTGCTGTTGAGATGAGGCTTCACCATGGTCACTGTACAGTGACATTAATACTTTGCATCCCCAGATGTAATTTAGGTTCCTATTTCTGTTTCCATTGAGCTATCAGCCCATCGTTGCTGTGTCATTATCTGTCATGACTAGGTTTGTCTGCTTGTACAGTGCTTCCAAGTGACATGCCCTGGGGACCTCGCATTTCTGTAACTTTCGTCCTGTTTCTATTGCTCCACTCCTAAGGCAATCCCAGATCTTTCCATGTGATGTTCTCCTTTTTTCTGATGACAACGTCTCTGCGCTCTGCTCAGCCCGCGGGTCTCATTAGCACACTGCAAAGAGCATTGGTGAGAATTGAAATAAAGCGTTTTGCTGTCAAGACAAGTATCTCAAGAAGTCCACTGATAACCTCCCATTTGTGGTTACGCTTCATTTACTGTGTGGTTAACTTAGTATTCATCCTTTGTCAAAACTTGCTTTGAGAATGAACGTAGTGATGGGAGTAGTAGAGCTGCTGACTTAGTTATGAGCTGTGTAGTGTCGTCATCTTGACTGAAGCTGTGGCAATTGATAGTGTTTTCTTCATGTCTTAACTCCTGAAGCATGCTTAACTTTAGAAGGTTAGCTCATTCTTCCACTATCAGACACTCTAGAGTAAGTACAAGTATAGTGGCTTTTTGGGACAAAACATTTTATTAGAGGAGAAAAATGGCTGATCTGTGAAAATGTCACAAATACAGCAAGATGGTTGTGGATAGGAAACTTGATGGGTATTTGTTAAGGCACATGAAAGTGCTGGGCTTCTGTTCTAAAGACTTAGTCGTATCTGCTTATACATGATTTTTCTTACAACTCTGCAGAACTGAATCTAGTTCCAATGTTATTAGGTATCGTCTTTCCCTTCTGTTCATCATCAGTAAATGTTTTTCCGCTAGTTTGCATGCATGCAAGAATATATGCTTACTACAGCTGATGGAAAGGAACCTATACATGTACAGCTGGCTTCAGGTAGGAGGAAAGAGTGTCTTTCTTCCTACCTGAAGATATCCTGAGATCTAGGATGTCGTAGATCTCAGAATCAATACCTGACACCTTAGGACACAGTTCAGCTCACTGTCCTTGATGTTACAGTGTCCAAGATGACTGCTGCCTGCCCGCCACCCCTCCCCCTCCCCCAT
>VYXH01003092.1:0-32772 GCA_013397275.1 Burhinus bistriatus
TTCCGACTCTGAAAATTCCATGAAATACACATGATCTTCAGCTATGCTAATCTCTTGCGCTCACTAAGGGTGAAGCGTGGGGTGGCCAGCCCAAATGACGTCTTTTAGAGATGGACACATATGTCAATATTCACAGTAATCAGCTCATATTTGATCTTCCTTGCTATTCAGCTTTGCATTCTGTTCCTGTTTGGCACACTATCTCTTTCCATTTTCTTTCAGTTTTCTTTTCTCTCTGTACACAAAGGAAATTGAAGTATGGGAAACAGCAGTAACTGTTTTTCTTCACTGCTTCCCTGATAGTCCACGTGGGGAAGGAAAAAGTAGAAACCAGTTCTCTCTGTCTCTCCCAGTGTTGTGCCAGCAGTCACACATCTGCTACACAATTTCTGCTCTCTGTCTTTCTAAAAAGGGACTGGAGTCCTCACTGCACGCACAGGCAGAAGACGTGGGTAATGACCCCTGCCTCAAGAGCCCTTGTGATTGTCTCTAAAGTGATGGTTTCCAAATGAGCATGTGGACACTGCTGATTTTCAAACTGTTTAAAGTGCCATGCAGAACACCCTTAAAAGTGCCTGAAAACTATTTCAATCCATGCTGTCTTCCTTTCCTTTTGGCTATGACAGCCACATGCCACCTTCTGCACTGATTCCTGGCACAGAGTTAAGAGCTTCTGCTGTCACCATCATAAAGCACAACTCTCTTCCCATGATGAAAATCCAAGCAAACTGCATCCAGGAATGCTAGAATTATTGAACTTTTTGCTTTACACAGAAGAGGTGTAAGAAGTGCAAGCTTGCAGCAGTCCTTATCCAGGATTTTCTCAAAGAACAATACCACTAAAATAGAAAAGCCGTCAGAAACAGTTACGTTCCCATGATGATCCCCTATCACCACTCACCGTGTATACCTCATCTGTTGCTCTTACTAGCCCCCCTCCTTTTTTTTTAACCTGGATTCACCAAGAAACATTTAGCATTTTGCCAAAAGCATACAATGTCCTTTGTGCTAAATCAAAAATAAAAATTCACTGTTCCACTGCTTTCAAACAACTCATAAAAATGCTACCTTCTAACAGAAAGTGACAGTTTTTCATGTAAAAACTAATCAATATAAAGACTAATGTATTCCTTTTATAGGTCACAATATCATCTTCTAAAAATTTGTGAGAGCTGGACTACTTCAGGTGATTACATTTAACAAATAAAATCATTTGAAAGGAACATCCACCTCTCTCAGAAATTTAACTGCAACAAGACCCTGCAGGGTATCCACTATATCACCTTTTTGGCCATTGTGAATTTACTATTTGGTTTAGAATAGATCACTGCGGACACACAGGAGATTTTTCTCTTTTTCCATTTTAGAACAAAGAAATCTGACACCAATGTACAGTTGGTACTAATAAAAGCAGAATAATCATGTAATCAACCCCATATTATGGTGTGACCTTGAAACCATGACAAAGGTACAGCTAAAACCATTAGAGTCGCACTGTGTGCTAGAGGAGGGAGTGCTCCTTGGCACACAGAAAACAGGTTCCAAAGGATGTATCTACACCACCCAACTTACGTACGGGGACTGTAAATCTCCCTACATGCCCACCAGCAGGGCATTACCTGCTGATCATCTCTTCCAATCGTGAATAAATGCAACCCTTTAGTTTAATGACCTTTGTACTGCTGTATGTTCCTAGGTCAAGGTGAATCAGTAATCAAACACTGCATTATGAAAAATGTTGTTTTGTTTTGATCTGTTTTTTTCTGTTTGTTTCTTTCTTTAAAAAAATGCGGTACACTTAATAGACAGCAACTGCATGTACATCCTTGGTTATTACTAGATCCCTCACACTGTAATCTCCACAGCTTTTATTTTAAAATAGAAGTATTTTCTCCATTCCTGTCTCACAAATGAAACCCCTTCTTGTAACAGCAGACGGCAAGATGCTGTCTGGGTACAGACTCTACCAATCCCTGTAAATACATGAGCAATTTTAATGTCCAGAAGACAACTAGGTTTAGGTGGAGCTTCCAATAGTATCCTGAATATAAATATCGAACTTTCTCCCTCCTCAGACTTCCTCACACCTTCTATTGAGAATTAACACAAGCCAGTTTCACACCTTTCGAGCAATCCTAAAGCCTCCAGCACCCCATTTGTTTTTAAAAACCATTGCACAGTGCAGCATGCTGTTAGTACCACATTGCCTGACCCCACACCGATCTCATTTTCTATCACAGCTACCTTAGCTCAGAGAAAATGGTTTCTGGCCTAAGAGACATTTAAGCACCTGCCCCAAATGTACTTTTACCTCCTCAAGACAAAAAAGAAAGAGAAATACTCTGAAATTGTACAGACCCAGTAGTATATGCCTTCAAGTATAGTCTTATTACTTCTAAAAAAATAAAAATCTTTATAATTCCAGGAACTGCCTAAATTCTACCATATTCTGCTACAATACCCCTGTATTTTCATTTAAAGAGTTGATTCACCTTCATTTCCAATCCCCATTTTTTAAGCAGCTGCAGTGGAACATGGCAGAAATGGATGCCCATCCTTAAGGATGGGGAGTGAAGTGACTGAAGTTACTGTAGACCTGGAAGACATAAAAATATTTCTAACAACTTCTGTTTTGTAATTAGGGAGAAGGATTTTTTTTCTTTTCCTTTGTTTCATTTTCAGAGCAGTATTGTAATAAAAATATTCTCTGTTGCTTTTGTTCCTGGAACTGCAGCGTCACACAAGCCCAGCAGGACAAACTGTTCTTGTGAAAAACTGATTTTTCTCTTATCTCTGACAATCTAAGATGGAAGGATTAAGTGATGATCCTCTGATCTTCCTTTTCCCTTGTCTCCATGCATACACTTTGCTCTTGCTAGCTTGCTGACCAGTCTTCAAATATATTGCTTGAATGGTCCCATTCCATTAGGGAACTGACATATCTCACTTTAGAGTGTTATTAATATCAGTCCTTGAAAGCATTTAACCAATGACAATCTAACATTAGCTCACAATGGGATTTAAAGACATTATGGTTCATTAATTTATGGTTTAATGCTCGCTTCTTCCAGTCTGTTGTCCTTTCACATTACAAACGGCAAAACAACAAGCTATAAAGTCCACAGTATCCTGCATAAAATGCTGCATAAGGGCTTCATTTATTTATTTACCAGTATGATTTAAACATACAAATCATGTCCCTGTTTTGCAAGTCAGTTGTCAAAGAATAACTGCTGGACTTCTGGCAGATACTATTTTTGCTTCACTTTTCCACTTCTTCCTGCATAGGCAATTTACATATTATATTTTCTTCTCCCATAAAATCTCAGTAAAATATGAGAAACATAACACAGATTTCAATCAAATTGAATTGAATAAATGGAATAATATTACTTAAACCTTTTGAAAGAGGATATACCTGAGAAGGAGGATAGGTTAGCAGTTATAACTGATTTAAGAAATGCAGACAGAATGATGTTCAGTTCTGTCATAACCCTAGTTCTTTGCAAAATTAGATCAATGTAATTGAATTTTCATTGTTCAAAGAAAACAGAAGGAACAAAAATATGTCAAAATGTTTTGTTTGGAAATTGGAATAAAATATTTCATGTCTTCATCCTGTGATCTGAACTTTACAGCATGCCTCCTGGCAAGCAGGAAAGCGGCTGTGCTGAAAAGGTCCTGGGAGCCTTGGTGGACACCATGCTTAACATGCATGCCCTGGCAGCAAAGAAAGCCAACAGCATCCTGGGCTGTGTTAACAGCAGCACAGACGGTACATCAAGGGAAGTGATTATCTGCCTCTGCTATGCACGTTAGACCACATCTACAGTACTGCGTCCAGTTTTGGTTTGCCAGGAAAGACGAGCAAGTTCAGCAAAAGGCCACCAAGATGGCTGGGGGGCTGCTTGTCCTGTGAGGAGAAACTGAGGGAGGTGGGATTGTTCAGCTGGAGAAGAGATGGCTTCAGGGGACCTAGCAGCAGCCTGCCTGCACCTATACGAGGCTATGGGAAAGACAGCCAGGCTCCTCACAGTGCTGCATGCTGGGACGACAACGGGCGTAAGCTGGAACAAGAGAAGTTCAGACTGGATATAGGAAAAACCTTTCTCCATAAGGGCAGTCAGGCAGCAGAACAGGCTGTGCTGCCTCCATCCTTTGAGGTTTTCAACACTCAGCTGGGCATCCTGGTCCAACTCCATAGCTGATCCTGACCTGAGAAAGAGGTTGGACTAGAGACCTCCTGTGCTCCCTTCCAATCTGAATTGTCCTGTCATACTATGATCATAACCGACTTCTGTTCCCAAATTCTATTACATACATTGCACTGATTAGACTCTAGGGAAGCAAGGCTTGGCACTAAGAATAAATTCCTCTTATAAATCAGTAAGATACTATGGTGTTCCATGACCAGAAAGAGGACAGATCTACCCTTAACTACAAAGTGTCCTTTTTTCTCTTAATTTGTGCATTAGGTTTTGCTTTAATTGCTGTATTAAAGCTTTGGGGATCACAACTCTCTACTTTTTCCGATTTTGCAGTGTTTGAATTCTGATGTTAATATTATTATATTATAAAAGGTAACAAGGAATGCCAGAGATTATTGTATGGCCTGACTCCAACCCCATGCCAGCTAAGATATTTGTATCTTAATATAAGCATTAGCAATGACAGCCATAGGCGCAGAGACAGAACACGACCCCCATATTAAGATGTTTACTTTTTTTAACCTGGTATTAAGGCACAAAACAAAAAAATTCAATGTTACTTATAAATAAATTTTAAATATATTTTTTATTTAAATAAGCCCCTAAATTGATTTAAATCACTCCTGACAAAACTACATAACGATAACATTTTGATTGGAGGAATGAGTTTATTCAGCAAGATTTAGATGGGAAAAAAAATACACATGATGATGTGGAACATTAGTGTAACTCTGTACCACTCATGAAGTGTCAACTCTGCTCAAATGTTAAGTTGCTCCACAAGAGATCAATAACACGCACTGCTTAATGGAAATGCTTTTTTCTAATTAAAAGAAGCAGAATATGTTTGTGGACAACTTGGGGCAATCTCTCAGGTCTGCCAGTACCTTAGCAAGAATGGATTCTAATACAGGTTTCATTGCCTTTATTACTGTTTTTCTTGCTGTTTATTGTCTCCTGTTCTGATTGAAATACACAGGTGTAATGAATAATTTATAGCATTACACATTTACTCTTCCAGCAAATGCAAATCATAACTGTGTCTATATCAGTGATAAAATGGGTAAGCTGATACACTAAAAAGAGATATATAGCAAATGCTTATAGAGCTTCACCAAAACTACCAACCAGCCATCCTTCATAACTGTCCTGTACTACTCATCACAGGCCACTAATGCTTTAAGAGCCACAGAGCTATTCAGATCCATCACTGTAGATGCTGTGACCAAGCCAATCTCCTTTATAGTCTATGAACATAGCAAAGGTGAGACTGTTAAAGGGGATTTTTTTTTTTATTTTTTTTTTAAGTGAAGGCCTGCCTGTACTGAGAAGCCTGAGAAGAGGCTACAACTAAGGTTCTAAGTAACAGGCTATCTTCCCTTCCCCCTTCACAGCTATACAACATATAGAATTGTTTCTTTGTGGATGACTCTGAAGGCTATTTTGTATGAGAAACAGCGCAGAAGAACAAGAAGGAAAAAAAAATGCTCTGTGTTTGCTGGAATATATAGGATCCCCAAAGGCAGACAGGCATGAAAAATATGAAAAACCCAGTCATCGAGAAGCAGAGTCAGGTCTGTAGTGATCCAACATTGACAGTCTTCCCAATAGCTTGATAAGACAACCAATATACACTGTAGTCTACAATAACAGGATAACACATTATTATATATTGTTAATTTGATAAATGCTGTCCCTTTTATCTATCTAGGAACCACTTTAATTGACCCTTCTCAATGTCTCCTGGGTTTATAACATTCTCAAGTGTTCAGCGCAAGCCAGGGTCCAAATACATTTTTCACAATGCTCTTCCACAAGCTTCATATTAAACTGCCTCCCTGTTAGAATGGGGCTGAAAGTTCTCAACAACCTGACAGCCCCATAAACCTTTTTAGTATCCTAGGAATTAAGTTAATTTTTATATGGAAATTAGGTTAAGGTAGGCTAGGGCCATCACGATGCCCATCTTGATAGTCCTTGCAGGAGTGAAACTGTCCTTAACTTTTCCTGCTTCAACAGATAATATTTTTTCTGTCTCCCAGCCTTCTTACAACAAATTCCTTCAGATTCCAAAAATTTCTGGATGTCATGCACACTCCAAATCTGTCACAACAGTTACTGATCCAGTTACTAGCATTAGATCTTTATGAATATACAATCTCAGCATTCATCTCCCATCAGACACTAGAAGACTAATGTGGGTTTTTTTAGAGAGAAGTATTTTTTTAACTTGAAACTAATTACTGATTAAACAGTAAATAGGAAAATGCTCTGGCAAATTGATCATTTTTAATCAGATGCAGGCTAGAGAAATATGGATTATTCAACTTAGTTGATGTTTATATTGAAAATAAAATGCAATGTTTGTTACATGTCTAGAGTCAAAAAGGTTCATCACGGAAAAAATGTTGCTACTTGCAATATTAACAGGGCTTGTTCAATGAATATTCTATTAAGTCCTCCCTGTAAAAGACAATCCAGACTACTGGAAATAGGAAATTAAAGCTTATTTACTTTATCTTGCTGACTCAGATCTGATTAGTTTGGTGCTGATTCAGGCATTACTACCAATCTAATTCTCTGCACATAAAACTTCAAGAAAAAAGAAATACTAACTTTCTCATTCATTTTTAAAAACATCAAAGAATTAATACTTTGGTTTTTTATAGTACCTTCTATTCAAGAAACACTTAGCGTCTGCAAAGACAAATATATTAAATCTCATATTTTCTCTGTGGGTTAGGTATCATGCAAGGAGGAATACTAAAGAAAATTCATGGGCTTGTTGAAGGTTATTTAAGGTGTCTGTAGCAGAGTAAGGAACAGCACTCACACATTCTAATTCCCCACCCTGTGCTTTTCCTACTAGGTCATCCTGACTGAAATTTTGTTATCTCTGCTTCTGTGCAATCTGGAAAACATTCAACACAGAAATTCTCTGCTTCACAGAAAGGAGAAATAATAAGACAGATACTGGGACGTTCCAGTAGAAAAGTCAGCATGGTCTAGCCATCTGCCTCCATCCTCCCAACTGCTATGACAGAGCGGCAAGGTCTACAACCTTTCTGCTGGCTTCCCATAAAGAGAAGTTCAGATTGCCCCTGCTCTCAAATGCAGTGAATTACTGACCACATATTTCCTAACATTCTATACATTACTTGAATGAATGATTACATGAGAAAAATGTAGTGACTCGTTTATGATGTTATTTAAGTGACTGGAGAATCAAAAGTAAAAAAAGAAAAAAAATTCAGAGGAGAAAGTAAACAGTGAATAAAGGGAGTATGAAGAGGATTTACGAGCTCAAGTTTCTTTTCATCTGGGATTCCTACACAAGCAAAATTGACTTAAATGCTCTTAGATCCATTTTTATTAACAAACGTACATGCAGGATGCAACAGAGTTAAAGATAATAATTATTTTCCAACCTTGGGATCACGCTCATAGCGACTTGCTATCCACACAGTAGTCCATGATTTCTTCGTTCCCCCCTCTCCGGGATGGAACATTAGGCTTGAGATGTCCAGTAACACTTTCAGGACTATTACACTTCTGAAGCCACTTTTACAAGAGGAAATGTGAACAATCTGCCACCCAGGACAACTGGGTACCACAACAAAACCCAGAACTGCATGGTCAGGTGCAGATGAAAATCTTGAAGCAGATGCCTTAAGAAACACACAAAAGAAAGTTAATTCAAAAGCAATGCTTACTGATTTTTATGCTGCATTTATACATCTGGGAAAATAAACAATGTGATAGCAAAGTATTTGCTCTCATTAAAATTCTTCTTTAAAGTAAACTGCAGAAACTGCTAAAAAGATACTGCATTCATGCAACAAATAAAACAAGAAAATCTGCAAGCTCTTCTGCTTCACAGAAAAAAGTTCACACAAGGCAGACAGAGGAGAAAAAGAGACAGGCAATAAAAAAGATGGTGGGGAAAGGACAGGGACTGACTGAAAAGGTATTAAAAGAGGAAAAAAGTAAAAGTAATTTGAGAAAAGAATCTCAAAGAAGACGAATAGGAACTTCTGGAATGAACCTTACCCACAGATAATTTGTCTCAGAGCAAGCCGCTGTGAAGCAGCTGAGTGAGGATGCTCCATGAACGCTGGGAGCTACTCTAGTTTTAGAGAGCGGGGGGAATAGGAGCAAGGAGAATCATTCAAACTTTCTGATCCTCAAGGGCAGGCCTGAGTCAAGATTTTAACCACCTTTTGAGTCCCAAATAGAATATCTCAAAACTTTCTGCTAGAAAGTACTAATATGTAGAGCTCCCTAGACTTTTTAATTTAAAATTAAGCTACAGCAATTACCATTCCATTTCCCTCTTATGAGTTAGAGTAACAATTATGAATTACCAGGTTGAATACGGTTTACTCAACCGCTATTATCAATGAGGATATCAATTTCATAACCACATAGGAAACATAACGCTACTTTCAAAAACCAATTACCAATTTATATGTATAAAAATGAAATAAAAATATGAAAACATGAGAATAAAAATACAAATATTAATTATTTAATATTTCTGGTACATTGGATGATTGTTTGCCTTTTTGTTGTGATTTAGAAAGATTCTAAATGTCAGCCTGTCTCTCCTGATTGCCCACTTTTTAAATAATGATTTTTGTATAAACTGTGAGTATGAAACTCCCATCATTTGTTTGGTAATGAAATCTGATGACTGCACCATAGAGCTGCATGAGATTTTCTAGACTATGAGCTCATGTAGTATCTTGAACAAATGCAGGTATGCAGTTTGCCTCTCTCTCTTACATGTTCTGAAACGCACAAAGAGGGTTTGCTTACTTCCTTCAACAGCTTTAACTAGGATCTTCACACTAATATTAGTGGGAAACTTTGACACAAAGTAATGGTCTGATAATCAAAGGCAAAAAGGGAAAAAAATGAAGTATCCATGAAGTATGCTTCCTGAAATATTTGGGATTTAGTCCGTAAATGCTGATTAGTGAAT
This sequence comes from Burhinus bistriatus, assembly GCA_013397275.1. Classification (NCBI taxonomy): domain Eukaryota; kingdom Metazoa; phylum Chordata; class Aves; order Charadriiformes; family Burhinidae; genus Burhinus; species Burhinus bistriatus. The sequence goes on from VYXH01003092.1 coordinate 9,193, forward strand.
CTTTGTATACTACTTATGAGAAAAATAGGGTCATAGAGAGGTTGAATAACTTGCCTGTGCTTCCATAAACACTCATCTTCAAAGTGGGTCTGCCTGTCTCTGGGTCCTCAGGTGTATCAGCTGTGAAGCATCTAATCTCTTTTATCCTTTTAATCACCTAAATATAATTAAAGCTGAAAAACTTTACAAAAAATCTGCATTTTTAAAGGAAACAACAATGCCATTGAGGAAAACTGCGTATCTTCAAGTTGATTCAAATGTTCTGTATATGCAGGTCATTGGTTGACATGTAGAAGACACTGAAAGCAATTTAATATATATGACGGATACTAAATGTTACAAATACAGTCTTTCTGGAATCTTTGATATAGCCCATGCATCAAATTGAGTTAGTTCTTGTCAAATTGCTGAAAGAAGTCAATTCAATGCTCTTATGAAACATGCAAATGGGACCATTATCAAGGCTGGAAGCCAAAGTTTCATCTCTGGTAGCGAATGGTTTCTGTACAGCTTTGAATTTATTCATTTATTCATTTATTATCAGACATTATCCTCTGATAAGCTAGGAATACACAGCTAAAGTCAGAGGCACTGTTAATCCATACATGTGGATAGTGTCCTTATTTATGTTGCTTACTTGATAGAAGTAGGCAATGAAAATTCAGAATGACTACACATAAAACATTTTTTTTCACTTTTTCCACTTCTGTCATACAATATTACAGAGTATGTTATTAATAAAACTAGTGACAGTTAATACTAATCTCATTCTATGTTCACTGTTCTCAAAGCCTTTTACAGATGTTACCATCTGGTAATTTATAAGCAGCAAACACATTTAGTTGACTTGCTCAGTGGAATAAGGGACAAACACTGAGCAGGTCAAGACAGCGGAGATGACTATGTGATAAGCTATGCAGGATACCAGACGTTCTTTTAATAGATGTGGGTGCTGTGGGGGTGCCTGCATGGCCCACCCCTGGCAAATGGCCTGGAGGATGACACCTGTTAAAAGATTAATGTAAATTGGGGGGGGTGGGTGTGGGGGGGGTATGTATCAAATACACAGAACTATCTGGAGGCCAGATAGTTGTAGTCTTATAACAGTCTTCAGCATGACCATCAAAGCTGGTCATGTTAAAGAGGGAGGCAAACACCAACCAGATTAAACGGTAACTGAGGAATTACAAAGAGACTTTTGAAACAAAGGAGGAATCAGCCTGAAAAGAAGTATAAAAGCAACATGAAAATGTGTAGCAAACGAAACACACACTGGAGTGAAAACAGCAGCAGCCAAACATTGTCCATTACTGCTAGAAATTGCCCTGCTGGCACCAGAGCCTCTGCCTGTGCCTTGCCAGAGTCGCCTCCCCGGTGCCATGGGGAGCCTGCATGCAGCTCTTGGGCTGTCAGTACGGGGTGCACCAAGGAGGCACCCACACCTCCGGTGTGCATACGTGAACTCGTGGGGTGTTTTCTCACCAGCATGGGCATCAGTGGACTGTAGCAAGTAGCAGGGGTCCACACAGAGGCAGAGCACCCACGTGTGCCACAGAAGGGGTGAGTGCGTAGAGGAACCCACATGCCCCAAAGAGGGACATGTGCCTGGAACCCACGCAGCCCATGTGCACCCAGCCATTTTCGTGGATGGGCAGGGGGCATTAGAAATTTTAGGGTTAGCTAAAGAAGGGTATTTAGGCATTTGCAGATGTTCATTAACATTTTTTAAGTGCCTGATATTGTGTTGATTGCTGATGCAGCTCCTGAGTGTGTAGTTCAATAATTGCCTTTTAACTACGTGTTATCAGTAAATCAACAAACCGCTTCCATCCTGTTTGGTTTAAACTATTTGAAAGGAGCAGTTCTTCCCTTTAACAAACACATATAATATCATGTCACTGTGGCACTGTGTCCCTTGGAATCTCATTTTATGCTGAAGACAGGAACAGCTTTTTCACTGAATGTTCTGTTTCACTAGAATGTTTCTAGTAATTTTTTTTACAATGTATGGCATAAAACAACGATGGAAAAGCTAAACCATGCATGTGGAAGTTTATGACATAATAATTTGATGAAAAGTTAAAATAAAACAAAGGCTTGATGACAACATTTTGGCATAAGTGTAATTCTTATGTAAAAAAAATCATCAAAAGGCAGGAAAACTTCAAAAGGTTTTCATTCACCAGAATGCATGTGGCTTGAAATACTTCACACTTTGATTTCATTGGACAAAATTGCAGTAACTTGGTTTGGCCACTGGTGGTTTTATGATATGACTGAGGCAATCAAATTTAGCATTACTGCTAGAAGGAACCATGTCTCCCTCATTCTCAGTCATGTCCTCTTTCTCACCCACTTGCCAGCACTGATCATCCGTTCCTCTATTCATAAAATAGATATATTCTGAAGAAGAAATCTGAACTCTGATTTTTTTCTAATGGGCTTAACTCCCTGAAGCAGCTCATTGTGGGATACTGAGAGACTCAATAAAGAGCCCGAACGTTCCTCAAGAGGGTTGTAGGAACTAATCTATTTCTACCTCCAATTCTTAATTCTCTCTATTTCTTAGAGTTTGGAAAACTTACTCAGTCCATTCCTACCTCAAATGTAGCAGCTGAAATACTATTTTCCTTGTTTCAACATATCTGGGCAGACTGCAGAGACTTCCTAAATGATGATTTTGTTAAGGCTGAGTTTCAGATTAAACTTAACTGCAATTGTACATATAAAGAGTTTAATGAATTGACATAAAATGTATTAAAATATGTTAGTATAATTTAAAAAGTAAATTCCAACTTACAATAATTGGATCAGAACTTGGGGACATTTAAGGGAAAATATATGACTTGCTTAAATTAACACTGCTTCCAATGATAACTCCTAAATTAAACCTTCACCCCTTAGTTTTCATTTTGTTTCTCCTTCTTTGCATTTCAGAAGATGACAATCTTATTCCACAGATGCATCTGACCTGTTCTCTCTCCTAGGTCCATGGTAGCCACATGTGGAACAGAGACTTTGAATGTCTTTCTCTGGTACATGGCCAACAGTTCACAGGCACAAGAAGAGCTCACTACCAAATGGAAATTTCACCCATGCAGGAGTCAGAGGTTTTTTAGCAATCGTCATAGGACTGTGCAACCACCTCCTAAAGAACAGAAGACTTATCACAGAATTGCTGTTTTCTGCTCAACCTGTCAGGCATAAATCTGTAGCCTTCCTTCCCTCAGAAAAACACATTACAGTATGCACATTTAAAGAAACAGGTCAGCTTTCCCCCTACGTGCCCTGTGAGAACAGAAACAAATCACATGCATGATTTCCACCTCCCCCAGAAGAGAGGAGCATTTTTGCCTGACATTCCTGTTACCTAGCTTAGAGAGAAGGAATATTAGCTTTGACTGGATTATCAATACCGTGTCTAGAGCAGAATAGGTTACCATCCCTGCAAATTTTCACTCTGGTCAAGGAAACATGCATGGAATGACTCGCCATACTTTCAGGAAGTCACTGTGCTGCAAAAAACAAATCTCGACAGAGTTAACACGGTGAGTAAGTCTCACACTAACCCGACATTCAGGGCTCCATTTCACCCTCATGAACAGTTTTCACTCATCTGATTAAAGGTGTATCTGGTTTTAGCTGCGCTTAAGCTGCATTTAAAAAGCATTTCAGGTTTAGTCAGTTACTTGATAACATAGAGGATTTTTCTCAGTTAAGGGACCTATTCATAAAAAATCTGGTATATAACAAAGCCTGAATTAATTTGTCTTTATGGAAGGCTATACCTTTAAATTTGACCTTTAATCAGAGGATATAAAAATGTCTTACAAGAGCAGCTGAGAATTATTATCCACTGCCAACATTTGGAGAAGCTAAGGTGTGAATTTTGTAATAATTTTTTCAGTGTCATGTTTCAAGTCAGTGGAAAAGCAGAGACTAAACAACGGTGTTCTGAAATTCAGGAGCCTTATATCAGCTATTGTATTATACTGCTTCTCTGGTCTCTGCGTGGTCTGCACCTTAGAGCAAAATAAGGAATAATGTATACAGTCACCTTGCTGTGGTCTAACAGGCTACCACAACTCAACTGAACCACACTCTGTGTATTTACCCTCATTTTGCTCTCAATATGAGAAAATCTGATTCATCTTAAGATTCCTTCATTGCTGACTAAACTAAATCAAATTTGCTTTATGTTTGCCATGGGCTGAGTGAACTCATAAACAATACTGCAAGTCAGGCATTATGCAGTAACGTGGTAAACCACAATAATTTGGTTACTAGCATAAACCTGTATTTTGATAAGGTAAATCTGACTTTGCTCAAGACCTAAAAAACCTCACCAAACTACTGCCATTATTTATATTGACTGATTACTGACATATCTATCAGTGATCACTATTTTGATCACTGATCTGTTATCTTTCCAATATATGTATAATATGCATATAAACTGTACATATTATATGTACATAATGTACATACAAATATAATGTACCCATCACCACATCATTGGAATTGGTAGTCCCAGATTTTTTATGCCCCTGCATCTTGCAGCCTTACAGAACAAGGAGACATTCCTGCAGAGGGTAAATATCAAGGGAGGGCATACAATACAAAAATTTGAATCTTCAAAACATTTATGTAGCAAACAAGGCACAAAAGCAGATTTTTAACTCTTCCCCTCCTGCCTCCCTAATTCACTCAATTTCACCTTCTGGAACCTGTTTTACTTTTTTGTACTGAAGGATATCAAGAGCTATTTTCTAACTGGTCCATTTCCATCTGTAATAAAAAAATGCCTGTTACCTATGCTGTCAGACTGTAGAGGACTCTCCACAGGGAAGCAGTAGAAATCCTGTTTCCTGGGCTACAGACTGGACAAGGAACTAGAGCACATATTACAGTGGCTCCAGAAGATAGACTGAATAGGGTGCAGGACTCTCTGTCCTCGTATTTATGACAGGATGAGTTGGATTATTTCAGTTACATGATGCTTTCTAAGAGCAAACACAAACACAAAACAGATGTCAAAGGAAAACACATTTCTCTTTGTGCAATAACAGCAGGTGGAGGATTGTCCCAGAGCCTGCAAGGTAGGGCACTCATTTAATGTCGGCTCATACTTCCTGATCATGCTCATGCTTACTTCATATCACCTCATCCAGTGTTTCTCTTATCCTGTGTTTTTGCTTGGAAGCATAAAGAGCGACTATTTTAATGTGCTAATCTTCCAGAGACAAGCCGCAGACCAAATAGTTTCCCATCACTATAATTAATGGATACCACAGTCTGGAGTTCCCAACAGTCACAGTTTCTATTTATTGGGAAACCTTTAACTCTCAGTGAGGAGGATCATTATCTGATACTCTACAAGTGAAGTGTCTGATGAGAAGGGCATGATTAATCAGAAAGTATTCTGAACAGCTAGGCTCTTGGTGACAGGCCCATAATCAAAGAGGCAATAAGAATGTGCACTAGAGCAATTTTCTGATTAATATATACGTGATTCTGGCCACTGCTGCATGCAAAGCAAAGTATTGAGGACAAGCAGACAAAAACTGAACAAAATTTCCATAATTTTTCAAACGAAACCTGAACTGAGCAAGAATAAAGCTGCAATCACCTTCTGCCTTTAGCCTATGAGAAGAGTAGATACACAACCTTGTAAGTAATAAATTTCTTTTTCCTAATTCCAAAACTACTGACACTCCTTATTCATTCCCTCATAGCCTAGAATATATCACATAGTAAGATTTCAAAAGAAGTTTTATATTTAGTTGCAAGAAAAGCTGGGCTTGGCATGGTAACTAGGCATTGATTAGTGTCAGCCTGCCAAAAGGGTCTGCAAAGATCTTCTTGCCAAATGACAAAAAATACATCTTCTCACCGTGCTAACTTGATGATTTTTCTGTTACCCATTTTCTTTGTTCATTTTCATCAATTCATTAGGATGGCAGTTTGTCTTGCTGTCTTCCAGGCAGCCTAACTGAGAATCGTGACAGTGTAGTGATTCTATTAACCTGTCAGAGACGACTGGAAGACCACCAGAAGGTAAACATTGCTGGTATGCTCACATCCAAAGGCTTCTTTCATAAAGAGAAGAAACCAGGTAAAAGACCAAACCCCAAAAGTTTTGACTTTTTTTGGATCATTGAACTCCTGTGTTCCTCATCATCCCTAAAACACTTGCTACAATATTGCAGCAAGAAAGTAAAAATACAAGATTAAGCTTATCAAAATATCTGAAGCTATGAAAGAACCATTGCAAAGTTAAGCTAGGGTATTAATTTTTAGTTTCACAGTAAATAAAATATGCTTTAACACTTTTTCACTGGCAGATAAGCTACTTTAGGATGTAAGAACATGCACACAAGTAGTTTGCTGTGAAGTAGCGTCCTGCAAGTTTGTACCTTAACTAACACCACAGTAACTTATTTGTATGCCCTATTCTAAGAAGGGGAACTGTGGATATAACTATTACAGGTGCTTTCATGCTTGAATTAGTAGGTCTGTGCTTACAGGCAAAAGTATCTTGAAAATTACTTGAGACAGATTCTCCATTGCTGTAATCCTTGTACAGCCCTTCACAGAGAGTGGGTATAAAATACAATATAAAATACAATTTTCAGCCACTTTGTCTTCATCTAGCACAAATGTAAATGACTGCAAAGGTGCAGAGCAATGGAGAATCTGGCACTTTATAAATATTAATTAGCAAAGAATTACACTGCCCCTTTGTGGTGCAAAGTATTATCATTCCCACTTCATAAATGGTGCCGCAGTCACAGAACAAGGTTAATTTACTGGTTCACAATAGCACAAGACAACAACAGAGCCAGGAATAGAAGAGGCACCTCACAGCTACTTGTTAATCCTGTGAGCCCCACAGTTCCACTTTTTTATGTCTGCTTCTTTTACTGCGTCTGTTCCCCAAAACAGCTAAAATGACATCATATTGCTGTCTCTTTACCTGGGGAAAATATGTGAAGATTCCCTGCAGCAAAGAGCTGTCAGTGTCACAGCACAATCAGCCAGGGATGGTTTCCCCTGGGACAAGAGGCATGACAGCCAACAAGCAAAATTAGCAGCTCTGAGGGGGTTTTTGTTGACAAAAGGCTGGTTTAAAAATAAGTATTGTCATGTTAATTGTGGTATTTCCATTGGCTCTCTGACATGAAAAGGCTTAAGAACACAGCCTGCACAATCTAATGCCTGAGATATATTATAAATTGTAGACAAATCTCAAAAGATTCAAAGGGTTGATGGTGCACCTAGAAAACTTGATATTTTGATGAATCTTGGATTTTTGCGACTGGCAATGCAAAGCAAGCTCTCTGTGTTCTGGCCGGAAATACTTGGGGTGGGGGGAAATAAATAAAAATAAAGACAACTTCTCAGAAAAAAAGGTGTTCTCTCAGTATTTGACAATACCTGACACATCAAGGCATTTATCTATAAAAGGGACACTGAAAATAAAAGTTTTAGGAACAAAATACAACTACCCAACTATTCTTTAATCTCCTCCAAAGACCAAATCACATTCCTACTTTAGAGATAGGTTGTGTCATTTTTTTCTTCATTTGAGTAGACTGAAAATCATCCTACTAGAATTCCATCATCAGAAGTCTCTGCTAATTTGAAAAGCACAACTATGGGACATTGGTGGTTCCAGAACTTGTTCAGCAAAGTTCATAGTTACACTTCTGTATTACAAGATAGTTCATGCTATCTAATTTCATCCTGATGCAGAAACCTGAAAGTTCAGATGAAAGGACACCACAACCTACCAACAAGTACAGGAGTTAGTCCAATACTTCTGGAATATGCAAGAGGACATTATTCTGAACACAACTTATTGCTGAAGAGAACTGTCTTCTCTTCAGATCTTGGGCAAGCAGATCTTCTGATAACTTTGAAATGGCCAAAACTCAATGACTTGGGGACCTCTCAAAATATCCAGTTGTCCATACCTAGCATGAACTGCTACAGAAGCCAAGAACAGCATGAATAGCAGTCGCTTATTTTCTCTTCTTTTCAGGTGGTAATGGAAGTATCAGTGTGGGGGTTTACAAGTACTTCCCCTATTCCTGCTGCAAACAGAAAAGACAGCTAAATCTAACACTACTTCAGTAGCAAAGTATTCAGGGGAAGAAAGAAAATCAAATAAAAAGCAACAGTATCTTATATCCTACCAGCAGTTACCTAAAAGAAAATTCTTACAGAAATTTGCGCAAAATGATAAAGTGACAGATTTGAACATTCATTTGCATTACAGAATTATGGAATCACAGGGGTTGGAAGGAACCTCTGGAGAACATCTAGTCCAACCCCCCTGCCAGAGCAGGTTCACCTACAGCAGGTGTACCTAACCACTACAAGTATAAAATTAAATATATTAATACCAAACTGTTTCTCTTGATATATGAGTGCTTCAGCTCCACTTAGATTTGAGTGATAAACCATACCCAGCATGAAGAAAATCTGAAGCAAACTGAGGTGAAGCAAAACTGACGTGGATTGAAAATTGACTGAATGGCAGGGCTCAGAAAGTGGTGATCAAAGTCTAGTTTGAGGCTAGTAACTAGCAGTGTACCCCAGGGGTCAATACTGGGTCTAAAACTGTTCAACGTCTTCATTAATGATCTGGATGATGGGGTGGAGTGCACCCTCAGCATGTTCACTGATGACACAAAACTGGGAGGAGTGGCTGATAACACAGAGGATTGTGCTGCTATGCAGAGGGACCTCTTATAGGCTGGAGAAATGGTCTGACAGGAATCTCATGGAGTTCAACTGAGGGAAGTGTCAAGTCCTGCACCTGGGGAGGAACAACCCCAGGCACTAATACATCCTGAGGGCCACCCCACTGGAAAACAGCTTCGCAGAAAAGGACCTGGTGGCCCTGGTGGACAGCAAGTTGAACATGAACCAGCAATATGGTCTTACAGCAAAGGTGGCTAATGGTATCTTGGGCTGCATCAGACAAAGTATTGCCAGTAGGTCAAGGGAGGTGATCCTTCCCTTCTACTTGGCACTGGTGAGGCCACACCTGGAGTACTGTGTCCAGTTCTGGGCTTCGCAGTACAAGAGAGACATGAACATACTGGAGAGAGTCCAAAGAAGGACCAGAAGATGATTAAGGAACTGGAACATCTCTTCTATGAGGACAAGCTGAGATATCTGGGACTGTTTAGCTTAGAGAAGACAAGGCTGAGGAGGGCGGGTCTTATCAATATATATAAATACCTCAAGCGAGGGTGCAAAGGAGACAGAGCCAGGCTCTTTTCAATGGTGCAATGGGCGCAAACTGAAACACAGGAGGCTATGTCTGAACATCAGGAAACACTTTTTCACTGTGAGGGTGACTAAGCACTGGCACAGGCTACCCAGAGAGCTTTTGGAGTCACCCCCCTTGGTGATACCCAGAAGTCTTCTGGACTTGTTCCTGAGCAACTGGCTCTAGGTGGCCCTGCTTGAGCAGGGGGGGGTTGGATCAGATGATATCCAGAGGTCCCTTCCAACCTCAACCATTCTGTGATTCTGTGAAATATAAAAACTTAAGTCCTATCATTACTACTGCTGATATCAGAAGTTCTTGGCAGCCATATGGCCATAAGGTGATACACATAGCATAAAAAGATAGTAAAGCATGAAAAGCCATCATTTGACTCTTCAGCGAAATCAGGTAAGAATACGCAACAGAGGCTTAATTTTTCCATCACCTGTGTATTAGTTCTTGTATTTGAGGGGAATATGGTGCAATGTAGAGATGTTTCAGACTGCTGACTTGTAAGTGTCTCTCTGATGGTCCTCCACTTCTTGGGGATAGCTGGGACTAGGCAGACAAACAAGAACCCAACTTTTATACAAGGAGAAACCCCAGCTGCTGTAACTTAAGCTAGGAACAGCCCTGCCTTCCAGCCAGTCACATCACTGGGACATACTGAGCTTTAGTATTCTGTGCTGCATTCATCTTAAACAGAATTTCTGTTGGCATAAAAGGCATAATGCAGCTCTGTCTGAAACTACTGAAAATCTTTCCCTTGACCTCAGCTAACAATGATCAGATACTAAATTTCTGAAAGTGATATCTGGAAGACAGTAAAAATAGTCAGATTTGGTGGACTCTTGGTTCTACAGCTATGCATGTTGTTTAAACTACTCAGTTTTATCTGACTAAACAAATAAGCAAACAGACTTCATAGAATACTGTATTTCATGCCTGGCATTATTTATCTGGGATTGCCAGACAAGTCATTAGAAGAAATGTTTGGTTGTTCCATGACAACGTTCAAAAGCTAAATGTCAGCTGAACTATTAAAATTTCTTTGTTGATCATTTAAGCAGTTTTAGGACATGATGGAAAATAGTGAATAATCCCCAACATTGCTTTTACTTGTAAAATTACCGTAATGAGTCAATGAACATTCATCTGAAAAGGAGTAGGGGACACATTAAAACTTCAACTAGACAGTTCTTAAACAGAAAATGCAGTAGGAAAGATTAGGTTAGCACTGGGGGTACAACTCACAATAGCACTCAAAGAGAAATACACTTCCCCAGTTTTAGTCCCAGGCATCCAGTCTTTGTTTCATCCAAGTGATTGAACACTGGATCTGCTATTTACCTTATTCAGCTCTCACCTCAAGCAACCTCTGTGATATATCTCCTGGGTCTCCATTTGCTTCTTGGACCTGACAGTGTAAAAATACAGCAATGTTGTTCTGTGAAAGATATTTCATACAAAATGTATCTCAAAGCAGTGCTCAGAGTTAAATTAAACATTCCATTACAATACAGAAGAAAGACGTTATGCTGCCGATTTAATCTGAAAAGCGGTAAGAAAAACTGTCTGAGGGATCTGCATGTTTACTGTGTCTCACTACCTATATTAAAAGTGCTCAGTTTACCAATAAAAGTGCACATTATTCCCTGATAACCCTAGTCCTGCTAAATGAATCTGAAAACTAGCTTGAACAACGCACTGAACTATCTTTTCACATACATGAAACACACCTGCACTACCAAATGAAAAAACAGAAGTAATGGGGATCTGGTATGGCTCTTTACACATCTATGAGCTAGGATCCTCTGTTAAAAATAACTTTTAAAAAAAGCTATTTTGATCATGGTCGGAGTCCTGTTAGCCGCCAGAGCTGTGCTGTACAGTGATAAAGCGGAGTCAGAAAAGCGAAGTAGCAAACTTTATGGATCCTAGTTCCAGAGCCAATCAGTGTCAGTTCTCTACCCAACATAGCCTACAGAGGCAATAAACTGATCTTTGTCTATGCTCTCAAATGCAGGTAAAAAAGGCCATGGTGTGCCTTGGTACTTTGGCCATTCTCTTTTTATTAAAGACTTGTGGCCGTATTCCATGGTACCTGAAAATTACTCCCCAGCTGTCTTAACCCTAACACCAGCCATAACTCCATTAATGACTCTTACTTATCATCATTTCTTCATTATTAAAAGATTATCTCCTACTTGATGATGCCAATTATCTTTTATACTTTCTTTCATGTTTCCTCTAGTACTTGAGTGGAGCCTTTTTTAAATGCCTACAAAATCTTTCCTGAAAATTTTTTCATTTTTGTTATGCCACAGAAATCTTCACTTGAATCTAGCTACTAATTCTTACGTAGTCTACTACATCCTTTTCATTTCCTGAACTTCCCTCCCTTCAACATCCATCTTTTTTCTTATACCTAGAATGGCCCTTGTAATAGGGAATGTTTCTGTTCTCAGTTTATCCTGTTCAATAATATGATGACAAACATCAAAAAGAAAATGAGAAACTGCAGATTCTGTAGGAAGCAGATGATTCAAACTTCTCTAATATTTTAAATATAATAAAAACCTAGCAGCTGGTTAAAAAAAATCAGTGAAACTTATAAACTGAATATAACACAATTTCATATCATAAATATGATAATATTCATAAATAACATCATTGCTTCAAGTACATTGCAACAACAAAACAGACCGTAGCTTGTTTAATCATATTGGTTTGTGCTCTGAGATAGAATTTTGCTAATTCCTTCCCAGAAAAAGTGGCAGGACTGTCCAGCATTTCATTTTGCAAGCTCCTTGTTAATATCCATTTCAAGGGTGTTTGATCCTGGATTGAATCAAAGGCTAATGATACTTTAGTGGGGACTGCATGTGTCTCCAAGCTCATGACAGTCACTGACATTTTGACTTGGACAAACTCATTCTCAATTGCTCTGCATCTTTTGTAGTTACTGTTCCTGCATAAACAAGATGCAACATTAGAAAATAAAAATGGTTATGTTTTAAACTTCTGCAAAGAGAGCGCAAATGACCATATAGAGAAGACTTGGACGTATTATATCAGAAAGCAGCATTATGCCCTGTGTTGTAGAAGATACGACATGAGTGCCAGTGACTAATATTTTGCGGGCAATACTTTTCTGTGTAAAACCACATCAGCGCATTCACAGAGCTGTAATACAGAGGAAGAGTTTGGGCTGTCACATTTTCAAATGCTATAAATTCCCACTACTGGCTTCAGGATTGCGCAGTCTGACAGCTTCTCCTGTGTCACGAATGGGCACAAAGCCTCTAGGATAATTATTCATTTGATGCAGGCTCTTTCTCTTCCTTTAATAAAGACATTAAAAAACAAACATTGGCTGCAGATCCACTTCATGTGAAAAAAGACAGTCCTTGCCTTCACCCAGAAGCAGAAACAAGCAGATGGTGACCTCAGTATTAATGGCTCATAGCAGGCAAAATTCCCATTGGCGCAGAGGGGTCTGTGGCATTGTAAAGAGCACGCGGCGCTTCATAAAGCCAGTGCTGAGCACCGCAGCAGCGTCCTTCCCACTGTGCTTAGGGGAAATTCATCAGCCTAGGACAGTGGTCTAGATGTAACACCCTTGTGTTTCCCAGTTCGTGATCCCGTTTCTCTCTTTTCTGCCTCGGTGTGTGAATGTGGGCATGTCTCCTTTTCTGCACACAAATAACACACACTTAGAGCCTCAACAAATGCTAAGCAGCGAGATTCTAAGGCTGTGGCTGAACTGATCTGCTTCATACCAGTATTTGACCCAAAAGCAAACTGAGAACTGTGGATTCGACACTATGGTCTAATAGTATGTTCAAACTGAGAAACATAGCAAACAATGAAAATTAAATGCTACACAAACACTGCATAGAACCATAAGCAATGCAGTTTTGGAAACGTAGCATTGGTTCTCCTCAAAAATTAACTTTGTCAACTGTAATTGCTGTTATAAAAGCAGCCACCTCTCAACAGAATATATGTTTTTAATAGTGACAGGACCTCCTTACCTGCCTGCTGACAGGTCAAGGAAAGGAACAATAATGCTGTCCTCCCGCTTCTTGATTCTTAAGCTTACTCAATATTCAAATATTATGAGTCTGTTCTCCTGCCTCCTCTACATGTCATAATATCACTGTTACTAATAGAATGTAAAAGTGACTATGTTTCTGAATTTAACTTATGGTGCTGGTGTTGCACAAGTACTGTGACTAAACTCAGTGAGAGACCATAAAGGAAGGAAAGGGAATTTTATCTCAGTCAAAACTAATTTCACTCACTCAGTCCTTCTCTCACAGATTTAACTCTTTCCTTCTTTTACGATTATTCTTTCATTTCCATATATTCACAACTACTAAGTAGTCTGGCTTGATGGACAAGGACAGTAGTTGTCAAGACCTCGTAATGTCTTCCATCTTCTTCTTACATTGGAGATAATAATCTAATACTTGGATGCACCTTTTATACCCGTGGTTTAAGGCTTTTCAACCTTAAGACTGTGAAACACTGTCTCTTCACATTGTCACACCTGTCTGAATCAACAGGCAACACTGATGATGTAGTCACTGTCTTTTGTCTCCTTATCTGGGTGTTTTATAGCTCTAATTCTTTATCTTCCTGCCATATTTTCTTTAAATGAGAAAAGCTCAGCAAGAATAGACTTAAAGATGAAGTAGAGCCCTTTTTGAAAGATCTTATGAAGGGATCTTTGCAGAGAACAACGAACACTAACTGGCTAATTACACATTGCTACAGCTCAGGAGTAGCACATGACTTGAAAGAAGTCCGGACTGGAAGGATCCTCCTGCTGCACTTTCTGATTTGTTAGTAATTAGAAATGGCAGTCTTTATGCTGATGCAGTCCCCAAGCACTGGGGCCAGATGCGCTGAACACTTGTAGTTCTGAGACCACCTGCCAGCGAAAGAATAGAAGTATAATTGCTGAACATCACAAGGGCACCTGCTGATAAGATGCACTTCTGCATAGCAAGTGACTATACCACATTCCCTAAAGCCCTAAATAATGTCATGATCTAAAAAACTATGATTAATTTTTCATGCAAATTGTCTGACTTGTGTGTGATTGTGCAAGTCTGTGAATGCTACAAGTGGGTGTGAGAAAACCCAGAGCTGAGCAGCAAGAATAGGAATGAGCTGGGAAAAAAATTCATCTCAGTCCTAAGTGATAATATAAATAGTCCTCTAGTCCCACATACGACTGAGAAATCTACCCTCAAGATACTAGACGCCATTTCATCTCACAATCCACGCATCCTAGCAGATTTTGTGAAGCACAGAAAGAACCTGCTGCCCACAATCGGTCAAAGTCAACTATATTCCTTAGGTCTCTTCCTATATGCACCATAAAGAAAAGAAGAACTGCCTATTTCAAGCAAGCTGAGTCATCAAATGTCTTACAGACTTAAGCACATAAGCAGAACAGTAGCTAAGAAAAATACAGAGGCCAGAAAAGGAAAAAATACGCATTTTCTGTAGAAGTCATTGAAACAAGACAGTGTTGGTGTAGAAGGAAGCACTAAAAGAGCAGAAGCTGCAGGGCAAAAGTTTAACTTTCAGGAAGTTTTAGTTAATTCCACCATCATGCCAAAAACAACGGAAAGTCACACCAAAGATCAGCTGAGGGCGTCCTTTACAGACAGGAATTATAAAAATAGTAAATGCCCAGAAATGATTGATTTGCAGGAAGCTAGTACTGGTTAGTGCTTTGATCCGGATTACCTTTTTCTATAGCAAGATAACCTAAGACAAAAGACACTTAAACTGAAGAAGGAACAGGTCATATAAAAAAATATAAGTAACCAAGCTTTTAAAGTGTAAACAATTTAAAGTGACTACATCAGACAAAATGAAAATGAAACTGTTTCATAAACAGCTCTCCCCTCTGCCCACTGTGACCTTGGAGACACATCCTTGCTTGTAGGCATAGCTTGGGATAGCTCAGAGGCTTTCCGTACTGCATCAAACTTTGCCAGTCTCCTCTGATCCCAAGGAAGTTCATTCGGTTATCTCTGGGTCCTGCTGACTGCTCCTCTGAGCAGTTTCTGTCCCGGTGGGCTGCAGCCTCCCAGGCTGCACTGTGCCCTCCTCTTGCCAGACCTGCCAGCCCTGGAACCTTCTCCCCAAAAGAGGCCCCATAGCTCCTCAAAGCCACACCCACCCCCTGCTGTCCTTTCCAAGGGCTCTCCTTTTCCAGCTGCTTCTTGAAGGCACACAGCATGCAACTGAGAACATGTACACAAAAGAAATACCATCTGTCACATTTGGGAACTTTAATTTGTGTAAGCATTGACCTGAGACAAGCTCTGTAGGCAAGAACTGAACTAGATGCAATCTCTCTGGCTGAGCTGAGAGGAACAGTAATAAATTTGCTTCTTCTAAGCCACTTTCTTCAGATCTCTTAGTAAATACAAGAAGAAAACTGTTTCTGCAGACCTTATATTCTACAATAGGGTGAATTATTTTTGAAGCAAGCAAGCCACATAGGCTTTGATGGAAACACTTGGGGCCAGATCTCCTCATCCATCCCAGCTTACATAGGTGAAGTTACGCCAGCCACAATTACACTAAAAATATCAGCATATTCCACACTGATCATGCTATGCTGATCATGTAACAGGCACACATCTAACGGTGCATTGAGACTGTTCCTATGTCATGGTTTGACAATCAAACAGTCTTTTCACATAGCCAAATCTGCACCCATCACCTGAACTGCAGTTGTAGGATGGCTGTCATGTCACCCATCAGTTGTGCAATGGGGATGGGAGGAGCAGAGAGAGCAAGGTTACTGTCGAGCAGGGTGACAAGCAATACACTGCCAGTACAAGTTATTCTACCTACAGCCCCTTGACTCTTGTCTTCTGACGGGCCCCAGAGAAGGAGACTGGCAGGAGCAAGCCAGATTAATTGCACTGCTATGACAGATTTGGTCTGCATGATGGAAGCTTCTCACCCTGCCCAATGGTGAGAATGAATGTGCTACAATTTAGTTTGCATTTCCCATTGCGTATTCAATCACAACTGCTCCTCATCCAGTGATGAATTCAACAGAGGCAGCAAAGTGAGAAAAAAAGCCCAGTTGCATCAAATCAGAGGCAATTCTGAAAAGACAGTAAAAAATTCCTCCAGATTCAGGAGTCAGACTCTTATAGCCCTGGGAAGAAACTTCTTATGAATTTCCTGTGCCTAAGGAACAAAAGATGCTGACTTTTCTGGAGAGTTGAGATAAGGAAGCCAGTTCTTTTTTGGAAGTTGTAATTGGGGGTACACCTAATTAGTTCTCAAATTAGAAGTCTAAACCTTTGGCACGCTCTACTCCAGCCTGTGGGCAGTGATGACCGACATGATTTTAAGTGCTTTCAAAATCAGGTTGGCCAAAATAGATTATCATTGTAGGTCCTTTCCAGCTGAAATTATTCTATTCTATTCTATTCTATTCTATTCTATTCTATTCTATTCTATTCTATTCTATTCTATTCTATTCTATTCTATTCTATTTCTATGCTATGCTATGCTATTTTATTCTATGCTATTCTATTCTGTTCTAAAAGTCTGCATCTAAGGTTGCATGAGTTTAAATCTGTTTCCAGACAGAATCTCCCCCTTTTCTAGGGATCCATACCCTGATTTCACACTGTAGAACTGAATTACAAAAGGATGGCAACTTCTATTATCTATCTGATTTCTGGCCACTGAAATGTCTTTAGCAAACAATCTGGGTATTTTCACCTTGTTATGGTTTGAGAAACTCACAACAATTTATTGTTGTTTAGACAATTATTCTATCACCCAATGACCCCTCCCCACCCAGGAAGGGGAATCGAGGAAAAACAAGGAAACACAAATGTTGAAATATAAATAGATTTAATAGGACAAGACTAAATAATTAACATTAATAGTACTAAAGAACCAGTATTGATCCTGATACCAATATAAAATGTACAAGGATTATACTCAGCCAATTATATCAGTAGGAAGTTATGCACTCCCAGCAGTGGTCAGCAAATGCTGGACACTGTGAGTGCTATGGCTTCAGAAGGAAGGGAAGGGCTCAGGTGTCCAGCACCGGCAACAAGTTCTCTGGACCGCGGCCTTCAAGGGATAGAGAGCGCTTTGCAGCAAACTTTCTAATTCATATTGAATATGATGTCCATGGTATGAAATAATCCTGTTGGCCAGCTTGGGTCAAGTGCCCAGGTCTCGCTCCTTCTCATCCCTGCACCTGGCAAGCTCAAAAACACTGACACCTTGAAACTCACATACCATAGCTGGCTATAAAGTAAATATTTTCACAAATTCACACACTAGAGTCTTCTAAAAGTGCAGTTTTCCCAGGCTTTAGAAGATAAATTAGTCCTGTGTCGCTCAAACCAGGACACACCTCAATCAAACCTTTTACAACTGTGGGCATAGGGATCTTCTTCCACTCTTTAAAAAAAAAGGTGGATGACAAGAATCATGTAGGAAAACTCCACAGAGAGCATCACACAAAAATGGAGCCCCAGTAGAAAAGCAAGGCCATTCAAAAATGTTGGTGAAGTAATGGTTCCAGCAAATGATCTGCAAGTCCAGACCATGAAGAAATTGCTCACAGTGTTGACTTCATGCTTTGAAATAAAGATATGGAAATATGCCAATAATGTAGATGCAAAGAGGAACTGCAGCTAGAATTGAGAAAGGAGCTCAGTCTCCATTTCCTCCTAGAGTCTCTACTGAGACAGCTGTCTACAAGAGCCCTTCATTCCAATGCACTAAGATGACTTTTGTAGTAGGACACAGGTTATAACTCTCCTCAGACCATTCCATATAGAATATTCAACAAGCCATCACATCTGTACGTCAGAGGAAATGAGGACCAGAGCTCTAACCAATGGATTTAGAGGTAAACTTCTTGTATTTTTCATTCTCAGTACTTTAATCTGCCATAAGATACTTGGAGGAATCTCATTAACTATACAGCAGGGAGGGTTCATCAACTATCTCTTCCGAGATATTTCTATTTAAAAGTCTGTTCATCTCTACCACCTGATAATCACTACATAAATTAGACTGAGACCTGGATAGCTACTGCCATTCTTGTTACAGTAACAACCCTATAAACACTCAGAAGTAGTAGGCAGACATTAGCTGCTAGTTTGTCAAAACATTTCCAAGACAAGCTACCAGAGATAAAGCTTATCCCTCAGACAAACCTTTTACCATGACAGCCAGATGATGATACTGAGACAGCCTGCACCTTGCAGCAAGACTGAAGATGGCTGATTTGGATAGTCTGACAAGCAGCACCAGAGGTATCTTTCTTTACTATGGATTGCAATCAGTTAGCATTAATCAATAACTAGGAGAGATGTAAAAGGACCCTTCCGTCAACAACAGAACTAAGAGCTGAGTAAACACAAGAAAGGAACACAGTGCTTCTCTGGGAGGGAAATTAACGTTTTCATAGTATTTAACAAGGGACACCTCTGAAAAGTTGAGAAACAAGCATCACTGAAACCTGCAAGACTTTTAGTCTTTTTCCTTTCTTTGAAATGGAATATATTATGATACAACCAACTACAGATGTGTTTTACTAGTGTACCCCTTCAAACCAGCATCGATTTACTAATTATTTAACACCTCAAAAAAACAGTGATTGTGATTGTGATCAATTTTGATCACAATATTCTATGTGCCAGTTTTGTAATTAATTGCAATTTTCTGTAATAATCTTGCTGACTCTAGATAAGCAGCTGTGAATATGGAGCCACAATGCTGTACAGCAAACCTGTCTCCTCTTTGAGGTACACATAATTGCCATGTCAGGTGACAAATGTGACAGCTACATTGATATTACAGCCAGAAGTGGTACAAGTGTCCCTCCAGCTAAGACCGCTTTTCTCTTGTTACCCTTTATATTGAACAGGAAGTCAAGGAAAGTCTAAGTGTACTTCTGGCAATGAAAAATTACAGACTCATTCAGCAATTTCTTAAAACTCCACCAAATTGTCAGTACAGAAATCAGGCAGGTGGTTTGGCTATCCAGTTCTCATTAATCTGCCCCCTGGCATGTGTCAGTGAATTCTCTGAGAGAATTTTGTATTATGCTTTATTAAAGCCTTTCAATATGTATTGAACGCGTAAGTAATTTTTCACTGAAGGACATTTGTGTGGCAGTCCCGAGACATGGGCTAATTATTTTTTCCTTGAATATTTTTTAAAGAATAACTGTCTTCAACAAGGCAAAAGTAGTATTTTGTCATCATTCAGACTCATATCATTAGATTTGTTTCAGCTTTAAAGGACAGTAAACAACACATACAATCCCATTTAGAAATTTAAATGAACCAGCTCGTCTCAGTTATTATGCCTATGTTCATTCATCTACAAATTCCAAAGTATTAATGAATAAGAAACAGGGCTGAATTAGTTACAAAAAGAAGCTAGCTCCCTCAATTGAAACTCCCAACAATATTTTCAGGGTAATATTATTTTTTTATTTCCACAGCTGCTTATTTATGAAACAGTTATATCAGTATCTCAAAACAGTAAAATACCACTGAGAGGGAGGAAAAGGGAAGAGGACTATGTCCTCAGTATCTCCATGTGGGTGCATATGCTATTTTTAGCCCAGCTTTGGATTTTCCTGTCTAATGTAACATCTATTTTTGTCCTCTTTCCATATCATTAACTGGATCCTGCTAGAAGAAACCTAATGGTATTGTTTAGAAGTGTTCCACTCCCGTGATTTTCCTGATTAGAACCATTGCCCTCTGCAGAATTATTGGTGTGATTCTAATTAGCTCGCAATGCCTTCAATTAAAGAATCCACTTGCCCCAGTTAAAAAAAAAAATCCCAGATCTCATCACTTTAAAGATTAATAAAGCCTCAGTATTAATTCACACTGTCTGCTTATTTCCAACATAAATTATATTTGATGTGGAGAAAGGAGAAGGGTGAAGTCACAAAAACTGTGCCAATTCAAATGTCTATGGCACACACAAATGAAGGGCCAGATAAACAGCTCTGATAAATTCCAATGTTTCAGAAAGGTCATCTATTTTGTTTCTGCTAGTGCATAGGCAGTTTTCCTGGCTTATGTAGTCGAGAAAAAGCAGGTCATATTTTACAGTGTGAGAATCATCTGAAGAAAGGAATAGCCATTTAGCACATCTGCCAAGAAGAAATACCAGAAGGAAACATTTCCATGATCTATTTCATATACTTCTCTGCAATTATATTTTCTTTAACTGGTGCACTGCAGGACAAAAGTGTTCTGTCAATTCACTGTAGATTAAAATCAATAAATCAAGCACACCACAAAGTCTCTTCTGCTTGCTTTGTAGATTTTAAGGAACTACATAGCTACATCTGAGTCTCTGCTGCTTCTCTCTCAAACATGTTTTGTCATTCTTCATAAATGAAACTGTGAAAAAATTTTGTGCTTACTCAACAGAAGCATATCAGGCTAGACCAAGACTGTCAGAAAGTTTATTGCGGAGAACTGTGTCAACTTCCCAACAGCTACATGAAACACGACATACCCTACCCGTTCTGATGGACCTTCAGGACCTTCGGCAGAGGTATCCTAGAAACTATAGCAATGAACACTACTTCTCTCTTCCTTCTCCATATTCTTTATGACAAAATCTTTGAAGAACTAATTTCTAGATTAATTTCTAGATTTCTCTTCTTTTTCCTCTACTAGAGATTTAAGGGGGAGAAAACAATGAACTATTTTTTTTTCTTTTGTTTTCAGTATATGACCTGAAGACTAAATCAGAACACCTGTCTGTCTGTCATCTGCTCCTCTATACAGTAAAAAGAAGTTTCAAAAGATATTAACTTTCCAGTTTCCCATTACTCTTAGCAAGCACTGTATCCTGTCCAGTCTTGTGAAGTTAAAATTACTGGTTGATAGTTCTGAGCAAGCAGCACTTAGCTATACCTGGAAGGA
This sequence comes from Burhinus bistriatus, assembly GCA_013397275.1. Classification (NCBI taxonomy): domain Eukaryota; kingdom Metazoa; phylum Chordata; class Aves; order Charadriiformes; family Burhinidae; genus Burhinus; species Burhinus bistriatus. Next base: position 30,460 of record VYXH01003092.1, read on the forward strand.
TTTGTTTATCAATGAGACATTCGAACTATATAACATTCAGTCAACCACTCAGGATAAATTTGTTTCAGAAATGAGGGGAATTAAAAAAAACAACAACAAAACACAAAACCAACAGTTATTTAGACAGTGCTTACTCTCATAGCTTCACAAAGACACACAATTTGACATGTAGATGGACCTTTCCATTGTTCAAGTTGCATTGTCAGGTACAGGTTCCTCCCCACCCCCACCTCATATTATGTCTAGCATGTCTGTCTTAGCTCCATCATTTTAGCTTTTCTCCTTGGTATGGGGGATATTTATCCTACCTGAACTTTCTTGAAAAAAAACATGGCCAAGTGTTATCTTTTATGTTCAACTTGACAATGTGCTCTGAAAACTCCATAGAAAAAGCTCTGAAAAAATTGATACATTTCCCTGCTTTTAGATTATTTGAAAAATTCTCATCTACATATCTTGTAATTGTTGATTTGACATAAAATGTAACTTTAGGTGTATGTGTGACTTATAAATATCTCCCCTACTCTCATATAGAGAGTACTAAAAGCCCCAAAGAACAGCTTCTTTCAGCATGACTGTCATAACAGTAGCCAGAAGATGTACTTGATCTCTGTCCCATAAATTGAGGTCCTATTGTTGATGTATTTATTGCGCAGTCCTGTGAAGCACAGAGAGGTCTGAATATTACAACAGAATTGGAATAAAGGAGTTTGAAGAGTTTATGGTGGATTTGGGGGAGGGGGATCTTTTAACTTTAGCCATTTCCTTTAAAAAATAAACTGCACATCTTGCCTTGTTAATGGGGTTGGTACAGACTTTGTTTGTAAAGAAGGTGCTCTGCTGGACCTTGTTTACAAACAAGGGGATAAGAAGGTTGAAGGCTGCCTTGCCTGCGGTGACCATAAGACGGTGGACTTCAGGATTCTGAGAGAAGGGGGCATGGCAAAAAGCAAGATCACAGCCCTGGACTTCTGGAGAGCAGACTTTGGCCTCTTCAGGTATCTGCTTGACAGAGTCCCGTGGAATGATGCCCTGGAGGGAAGAGGGGTCCAAGAAAGCTGGTTAATATTCAAGGATCAGCTCCTCCAAGCTCAAGGGCAGTCCATCCCAATGAGCAGGGAGCCAGGCAAAAAAATTCATGAGGCCCGCGTGGATGAACAAGGAGCTCCTGGCAAAAATCAGACAAAAAGGAAGTATACAGAGGGTGGAAACAGAGACAGGTAACCTGGGAGGAATATAGAGGCACTGTCCTGAGCATGCAGAAGCACAGTTAGGAAAGCTAAAGGCCACCTGACGCTGAACCTGGTGAAGTTCTTTACAAATGCATAAGTAGCAAAAGGAAAACTAGGGAATATGTGGACCCACTGCTGAATGGGGCAGGGGCCCTGGTGATACAGGACATAGAAAAGACTAAGTTACTGAATGTCTTCTTTGCCTTGGTCTTTACTAGTAAGACCAGCTTTCAGAAATCCAAGGACCCAGAAACCAGGGGGAAAATCTGGAGCAAGGAGTGTTTACCCTTGGTGGAAGAGGATCAGTTTGACTATACTTAAGCAAACTGGTTATATATAAGTTCATGGGCCCTCATGGGATATACCCAAAAGTGCTGAGGGATATGGCTGGTATCATTGTAAGGCCCCTCTCAATTATGTTCAAACAGTCATGGTGATTCAGAGAGGTGCCCAAGGACTGGAGGAAAGCAAATGTCACTCCTACCTTCAAGAAGGGCAAGAAGGAGGACACAGAGAACTACAGGCCAGTCAACCTCACCTTGATCCCAGGGAAGGTGATAGAACAACTAATCCTGGAAACCATTTCCAGGCACATGAAGGACAAGAAAGTGATCAGGAGTAGTCATCATGGACTCACCAAGGGGAAGTCAGGTTTGACCAACCTGATAAGTTTCTATGATGAAACGACTGACTTGGTAGACAAGAGAAGAGTGGACATTGTCTGCCAAGATTTCAGTAAGGCTTTTGACACTGTCNAGAAAAGACTAAGTTACTGAATGTCTTCTTTGCCTTGGTCTTTACTAGTAAGACCAGCTTTCAGAAATCCAAGGACCCAGAAACCAGGGGGAAAATCTGGAGCAAGGAGTGTTTACCCTTGGTGGAAGAGGATCAGTTTGACTATACTTAAGCAAACTGGTTATATATAAGTTCATGGGCCCTCATGGGATATACCCAAAAGTGCTGAGGGATATGGCTGGTATCATTGTAAGGCCCCTCTCAATTATGTTCAAACAGTCATGGTGATTCAGAGAGGTGCCCAAGGACTGGAGGAAAGCAAATGTCACTCCTACCTTCAAGAAGG
>VYXH01003092.1:37100-104292 GCA_013397275.1 Burhinus bistriatus
GGCTGAAGGAATTTGGATTGTTTAGTCTGGAGAAGAGAAGGTTGAGGGGAGACCTTATTGTCTCTACAACTACCTGAGAGGAGGCTGTAGTGAGATGGGTGCTGGTCTCTTCTCCCAAGTAACTAGCAATAGGACAAGAGGAAACGGGTTCAAGTTGCACCAGGGGAGGTTTAGGCTGGACATGAGGAAAAATTTTTTCACTGAAAGAGCTATCAAACAGTGGAACAGGCTGCCCAGGGAGGTGGTTGAGTCACCATCCCTAGATGTGTTTAAAAGTCGTGTAGATGTGGTGCTTAGAGACATGGTTTAGTGGCAGACCTGGTAGAGTAGGGTCAATGGTTGGACTGGATGATCTTAAAGGTCTTTTCCAACCTAAACGATTCTATGATTCTATAAGTCAGTTGTAACAAATGACATGATGATACTCAGAGGCAGACAGTTAATCATCAACAGCTCTGTATTAATGTCAGTTTATCAGTAAACAATAAAAAACCCCTTCGAAATAACAGGCCCTTCTTATTGCTGAAGATAAAACAAATTCCAACATAAAACATAAGACTAAATCCCACTTACGGAGCTGTGCAAATACTTAGGCGATTAGTGTATACTGCATTTTTTGCTTCTGCAGCCCCTCTCTTGTCCAGTTTCTTTCCTATATAGCTTAGTGTTGGTTCAGTTACACCTGACCAAGCTGCAGAGACAGCATAGTAGACGTAGCTAAAATAAGCATAGCTGCATATCAGCTTGTCCTCATTATAAGTACCTACTTGCAAATTTGACCTCAATCATGTCATACCTTCTACATATTTCAGCATAAAAGGGAAAAACAGAGTCCCTAGAAAAGGAGAAAAGTGTGCATCATAGTTATTTATGCAGTTTGTGATTTTGTTTCTCACCAAAGTGCATTCCAAATGATGACCTAATCAACATCATCACAGCATATATTTTTTTATAACTTGCGGTTATTTACATTATGCATTATGCATTATCAACAAAACTAGGAAAAAAACCAACATTTTTCCTCTCAAACATTTTTAGGGCCATATTTCCTCCAGAGTTCACGATAGACAGTGAAGCCTGAAGAAGACAATGTTGTGATGTAGTTTCAGGTCATTATCATAAATGCTTTAGCATTCACATTCTGAGCTGCATAACAGAAAGAAAAAAGGATTTATGCATCAATTATTCAACCTTCACAGCATCTGTACAATATACATTCAATAATTTTTGACAGCCTACAAAAATCTCTTTCAGAAATACAAATGAAAGAAGGGAAATAGTAACTTCTGACATTATGTAATTCAATGAGAATTTCAAAATATTTACAAAAGACCTCTCTAGCTGAAGATCTTTGACCCTGACAAACTTCAAAGGTTGGTGAAAACAATAAGGTATTAAAGCTTTGAGGAAAAAACCCCAAAGTATTACAAAAATCTTTCATAATGGAAACTGTTAGGCAATGTAAAGAGAGGGTTCACTGGTCAGTCTTTAAGAACCACCTTTTAGAAGCACAGGAGCAGGCAATTCCACTGTGTCATAAGTCAAGCAAGCGGGGCAGAAGACCAGCTTAGCTGAACAGGGAAGTCCTCGTGGAGCTTAAGAGGAAAAAGAAACTGTATGATCTCTGGAAGCAAGGTCAGGTTTTGCAGGAAGAGTACAGAGCTGTGGTTCCTTTATGCAGGGAGAAGACATGAAAGGCAAAAACTCAATTAGGGTTGAAACTGGCCAGTGTTGTGTCAGATAACAAGAAAGGCTTTTTTAAGTACATTGATAGCAAGAGAACGTCTAAAGAAAACATTGGACTGATGCTTATTGAAGGTGGTCATCTGACTAATAGGGATAAAGAAGAAGTGGAGGCATTCAATGTGTTTTTTGCCTCAGTCTTTAATAATACTGATAGCAGCCCGGTCCCCTGAGTTGGAGGACCACGAAAGTGGGAACAGTGGCTTTCCCTTTGTGGATACTGAAATTGTAAGGGACCAGCTGTATCAGCTGAATGTTCACAAGTCCACAGGGCCTGATGGGAATCATCCCAGAGTTCTGAAAGAGCTAGCAGATGTTATGGAAGGACCCCTCTCAATCATCTACCACAGGCCTTGGGAGTCTGGGGAGGTCCCTGCTAACTGGAAGCTGACCAAACTTATTCCAGTTCACAAGAACAGCATGAAGGTACACCCCAGGGAACTACAGACCTGTTAGTCTAACCTCAGTTCCTGGAAAAACTACGGAGAAGATTATACTGGGTACTGCTGAAAGGCATTTAAAGAATAATGCAATCATGAGGCACAGTCAACATGGATTGACAAAAGGAAAGTCCCATTTAACTAATTTGATATCCTTCTATGATAAGGTCACCCACCTTGTGGATGAAGGGAAGGTGGTGGATGTAGTTTTTCTGGATTTCAGTAAGGCTTTTGATACTGTCCCCCCACAGGATCCTTCTGGACAAGCTGTCCAACTGTGGGGTGAGCGGGTTCACGGTGCACTGAGTGAAGAACTGGCTGAAGGGCAGACCTCAAAGTGTTGTAGTGAATAGCGCTACATCTGGCTGATGACCTGTCACCTGCGATGTTCCTTAGGGTTCAAATCTAAGGCCAGTTCTGTTCAATATATTTATCAATGATCTGGATGCAGGAGTTGAATGCACCATTAGCAAGTTTGCTCATGATACCAAACTGGGAGCTGCCGTTGACTCTCTTGAGGGACAAGAGGCCTTGCAGAGGGATCTAGATAGATTGGGCTATGATTAATGGGGTGAAATTTAACAAGTCCAAATGCTGGATTCTCCACCTAGGATGGAGTAATGCCGGGCACAAGTATAAACCGGGAGATGAGTGGCTGGAGATCAGCCCTGCAGAAAGGAATCTGGGGGGCTGGTCGACAGGAGGCTCAACGTGAGTCACCAGTGTGCCCTGGCAGCCAAGAGGGCAAACTGCATCCTGGGGTGCATCAAACACAGTATAACCAGCCCGTCAAAAGAGGTGATTATCCTGCTGTATTCAGCGCTGGTGCAGCCTCACCTTGAGTACTCTGTGCAGTTCTGCGCCCCACAATTTAAGGAGGATGTGAAGGTCCTCCAACACATCCAGAGGAGGGCACCAAAGCTGGTGAAAGGGCTGGAAGGAATGTCCTATAAGGAGTAGCTAAGGACTTTGGGCTTGCCTAGTTTGGAGAAAAGGAGGCTGAGGGGCAACCTCACTGCTCTCTACAGCTTCCTGAGGAGGGAAAGTGGAGAAGGAGGGTACTGATCTCTTCTCCCTGGTATCCAGTGATAGGACACGTGGGAACAGTTCAAAGCTGCGCCAGGAGAGGTTTAGATTGGACATTAGGAAGCATTTCTTCACTGAGAAGGTAGTCAAACACTGGAACAGGCTTCCTAGAGAGGCAGTCAATGCCCCAAGCTTGTCAGTGTTTAAGAGGCATTTGGACAATGCCCTTAATACCATGCTTTAACTTTTGGTTAGGCCTGAAGTGGTCAGGCAGTTGGACTACACGATCATTGCAGGTCCCTTCCAACTGAAATAGTCTATGCTGTCAGCAATCCTAATAATGATTCTGCATTTCTTATTTTGTTTCTTTCATAACTAAATTAGGAGTTCAGTGTTCATTTTCACTTTCTGGCTAATGAGGTCAAGCTGAAACAAGCTGCCTAGAGAAGTTGTGGATGCCCCATCCCTAGAAGCATTCAAAGTCAGGTTGGATGGGGCTTTGAGCAACCTGGTCTAGTGGGAGGTGTCCCAGACCATTGCTGTGGGGTTGAACTAGATGATCTTTAAGGTCCCTTCCAACTCTAGCCATTCTATGATTCTATGGTTCTATTCTTCCCTAGCAGTTAAAAAAAATTCAAAGTCCTTCAGAGGCCTTATCAGAATATGTAAGTTTTCTACTCTTAGCATATGCTTATGGTACAGATAGAAAGAACCCAGGCTTTTTGGTCTGAGTTATACATGCATATGGTGTAATAAATATGCTTTTGGTCATTATAACTGTCCAACAGAATTGTCTCCATTCTGAAACTGTTATTTTATACTTATTGATGGGGTTTATTTGAGGTTTCTTTGAACAAGCTAAAAGCTTGTCAAAGCATTGATATATTTTTGTTGCATGTGTACACAGTTCCCAAAACCCTGAAGGCAACTTCTAATGTTCTTACAATGGTAAATAAATATAATACAGCCTATACTCAATGAGCTCTATGAACACACATGGATATCATACAAAGCCTTTTCCATTTCCCTTCAGTAATCTCACAAATGCCATTATCGCCATTTATTAATATATTGTTACTTTAGTTTTCCAATGAAAATATCACTCTGTATTTTCTACTTATACTTCCTGGTAATTGCTCCGGCGCCTATTACAGGAAAAACAAATATATTTGAAGTTTTTCAAATTAAATCTCAAGTCATACGTTTAAATGAAAATGACTTAAGCACTAAAGTGCATCCTGAAGAGCCTTCTATTTCTTTTGCATGATCAGTTTAAGTTTTAGTTGAAAGTAGACAGGGGGAAGATAGTTAGTGCTGAGACATTTACTCTGACTAAATTAGTGAGACGAGTGCATATGTTAATACCATTGATGTTCCTTAGGGTTCAAATCTAAGGCCAGTTCTGTTCAATATATTTATCAGTGATCTGGATGCAGGAGTTGAATGCACCATTAGCAAGTTTGCTCATGATACCAAACTGGGAGCTGCCGTTGACTGTCTTGAGGGACAAGAGGCCATTGATGAAGCAAAATTTGTGAAGTGGAAGGAAAGAAGCAGCTCCATGAGTCTATGTAGAAGCTCTAGCTTTAGATTTAAGAGCTTAGGATTTCTGGCTCTGGGAGGCAAAAATATATACTATATGAAATGTCAGAACTGCTTAAATTTCTTCTCTCAGATACATTATGTTCAGTACACAGGGAAATACTCTGGTGGTCAGGAGTATCAGTAGGCATAAAAACCACTGCAGATCCATGGCATAAGCAAGCTCCACAGCTGCACCATTCAGCTAAACTCAGAAGCAACCTAATGCAGAACCTACGTACAGTTAATGTGTGATCATGCTACAGAAATTATCAAACCAATCCAGCTATATATAATTTTTTCGGTTGTCTGATGTCTTTCCATGACCATGGGTAGACACCATAATTTTTACTGCCTGACTATTTTTTCAGGACTATGCTGGCACCTGTATTATGGAAGTCTTCATCAGTGACAATTTCTTCTAGGCTGGCTGGCATCAAAAGGAGCTTTAACAGCAAGGTAAAGCTCCTAAGTGACCTTTTTTGAAACACAAGGGCTTACAAGGAGCTGCTGTTTACAGAGCAGGAACAAGCCACCACTAACATTGTTCTCAACCACTGTCCTATGATAATTCAGCAATTCAGCCTGGTTTTGAAGATCTTCCAGATTGTTAATATCTTTCTCATACCTGCACAGGCAAACCTCAATGTGTGTCTCCGGGTTAGGGTAGGTATTCTTTTTGTTTGAAGAAAATCTGTGCTAATTTTTTTCCTTCATACTCAAAACACAGTAGGTTGTTTTCCTTACACTTGACATAGTTTTATCCAGAGTTTTACTGATGAAAAGTCACTATATAAAAAAATAGTTGTTTCCTCTAATTTCCAGAGTATAACCAGCTTCATTTACCATTCTCAATGATTAACATAGTATCTTAACATTTTTACTATTATCAGTTTTGCAGGCCAATGCAACTTTAAGAGAAAAATCCTACTCTCTATTGACCTGTAAACATCATTGGAACATTTAAAAAGTCTTTTCAAATTATGTTACTTGAGGTATCACTACCATCAACAGAGTTAGCACATAGAGGTACAGCAAGTTTTTAAAAAATACAGCATTGCACAGGGGAATTCAATGTAGCATTTGGGCTACCAAATCCTTCTTACTGAAACTCATTAATCAGCCAGAAGCAACTTAATTCTTACCTCCAAAATGGTTTCAGCATTTATTTACAAACTGACCCAACGTAACATGGACACATTGGAAAATTAACCCAGAATTCTGCATTGATATATCTAAATATAAGAAGACAAAGGTCACAGTATTTAGATTAGTAGACAGAATCAGAGAGTAGCTGAGGTTGGAAGGGATCTCTCAAGATCATCTAGTCCAACCTCTTTTCTCAAAGCAGTGTCAACTGGAGCAGGTTGCTCAAAACGGTGTCCAGACAGGTTATTAATATCTCCAAGGACAGAGACGCCACAATCTGAGAAACCTGTTCCAGTGGTTGACCATTCTCACAGTGAACAAGCTGCTTCTTAAGTTCAAATGCAATTTCCTGTATTCAGTTTCTGTCCATTGCCTCTTGTCCTATCACTGGGCACCACTGAGAAGAGTCTCCTTTTCTCTGCCCCATAACCTGTTTATAGACATTGACAAGATCCCTCCTGAGTCTTCTCCAGGATGAACAATCCCAGCTCATTCAGCATGGCACCTTTTTCAATCCCTTAATCATCTTTGTGGCCCTTCCCTGGACTCACTTCAAGTTCATGTTTTTCTTGCACTAGTGAGCCCAGAATTGAATGCAGCACTCCAGATGTAGCCTCACCAGTGCCAAGTAGAGGGGAATAATGACTTTTCTTGACCTGCTGGGAATGTTTTTCCTAATGCAGCTCAGGATGCTGTTGATGTTTACTGCTGCATGAGATGACTCATACTCAGCTTGTCTTCCACCAGTCCTTTTCTACTGAGCCCTTTTCCAGCCAGTTGGTCCCCAGCCCTGCTCTGGTGCATGGGGTTGTTCCTCCCCAGGTGCAGGACTTGGCACTTCCCTTTGTTGAACTCCATGAGATTCCTGTCAGCCCATTTCTCCAGCCTATTGAGATCCCTTTGAATAGCAGCACCTCTCAATTTTGGATCACTTGCAAACTTGAGGGTGTACTCTGCCCCTGTCATCCAAGTCATCAATGAAGATATTAAACAGTATTGGTCCTAGTATCAGCCCTTGGGTACATCACCAGTGACTGGTCTCCAGCTGGACTTCATGCTGCTGACAAAAAAGTTTCAAGCCCAGCAGTTCAGCTAATTTTCAGTCCACCCCACTGTCCAGTTCTCTAGTCATAAGTTACTTCATAAGTTTGTCTAGAGGCTGTAATTTGGAGACTGTCAAAATCCTTACTATGATCAAGATAAACAACATTCACAGCTCTCCTCCTCTACTGAGCCAGTCAGCCTTTCACAGAAGGCTGTCAGGTTGGTCGAGCATAACATTCCTTTCATAAATGCACGCCAAGTGCTCCAAATCACCTTCTGTCTTTAATATGTTTAGAAATGGTTTCCCTGATTACTTGCTCCATGGCTTCCCAGGGACTGATGTAGGGCTGACCAGTTTGTAGCTCCCAAGATCCTCTTTCTTGCCTTTCTTGAAGATAACAATGACATTTGCTTTCTTCTAGTTCTTAGGAACCTCCCCCAAACACAATGACTGTTCAAAACCAATTAAGAGTGACCTTGCAATGACATCAGCCAACTCCATCAGCACTTGTTGAGTCAGGTCCAGTCGTGGCGCAGAGTGCAGCAACACTGTATTCTCACACATTGTCAGCAATGGTCTGGGGAGGATCTGATGACAACACACCAACTGTAAATGAAGTGGCTAACTTGTGTATGCTCAGTTTGTTTAAATCTTCCCTAAACTAACTCTCCTCCACCAAGTGTAAATCTTCCTCGCCCCAAACTTTCACGCTGGTCTCAGAGGTTGGTGAGAGAGACCAGTCTCAGAGAACACATTTCCATTTTAAATTCAAGAAGGTATGACTTTGTTGATCTTGTCAAAGATGCCTGAAGATACCAGTACTCAGAGAAGCTGCCTGAATGAACTTTGAATGGGGACTTTGCTAATCCTGTCTTGTTATGCCAGATTCATCTGAATGATGAATACATGATCAGAAACTCAAACACAGTCTCAGTCAGCCTTCTGGAATATGTTCATTGCAATACCATCTGAGAGAATGAGAATAAAGAAGGAAAATTGATTAGCACTTTTGTTTCTTCTGGACTGAGGAGATTATGATCAGGAATTAAACCCTCAGTGTTCAATAGTGCAGAGAGCATTACCACGCTCAAATTATGTTACCTCAGTGGGCTCCCACTTATGCTTTGGAGAGGAGTACCACTAAAAGAAGAATCTTGTTCTTGTCAGGTAAGTAATATAGAAGTATAGAAGTATTTTGCAGGAAAGTAGTATGGCTTCAATAAAAATTTTAAAAGTATTTACAAACTTGAGAAAAATAAAGCATGTGTCAGAAGTCAGATCCCTTCTGTATTGGCAAAGCAGAAAATAAGCTTTGCCTCAAAAAAAAAAAAAAAAACAAAAAACAAAACCAAACCAAAAAAACCCCTGATTCTTCTAAGAGGTTTTTCTGTTCTGCAGCAGAAATTGTTCTTAGAATAGCAATAATTAACATTATTCAAATAGTGAGCATCCGAGCAATTAGAACCAGGGATAATGGAGCATGCTGAAAAGATTTATCTTACAAGGGATCCACCATCAACGCATAACAGGTCAAAAATGACAGGTAGCAAACAAAAAGAAACCATTTTGTTCTATTATGCCTTATCCTTGGAAGAGTCACAGGAGAATGAAGATGTACAAACATGGCGAAAGACTCTACTCAATCCAAAACAAAAAAATCCACTAAATAGCCTTAACGCCTCCCTTAGAGTTTATTTTCTAGAGATACAGTTGTCACAAGTAAACAGACTCAAGAAACTTTCCAGTTTTCAAACAGAGCATTGACTTAGGATCCCTTCATAGGACACAGTGCTGCTTGCCAAGTTCATCTGCTAAGATGTCATTTTTCTTTCCAGGAAAAAACCAAACAAAAACCTCCAGAATGGTTATAATATGTTAATTAACCTATCATTTCTAGAATTTAATTTCTAGAATACAATTTCTGCTTGCCAGCAGAAAAGGCTAAAATTGCAAACTGACTTCAGTAAGTTCCCCATTCCAGATGATAAGTATCTTTAATTAGCACTTAAGCACTACTAGGTAGCCACATTTGGGTGGTCCAAACAGTTTTCATTAGGTTCGATAGTCATTAGGAGTTTCAAAAGAAAAAGTGTCTTACGCTAATCGTAGTCTTCAAGACATTCTCAAAAGAGCAACTAGCAAACTCTTGAATGCAGAGTCAGTTTAACAGCAATTTTTTTCAAGTGCACCTACAGTTAGGTCATCAGTGTTGTATTGGTATGTTTAATCTAGGGTTAAACTGAATGAAGGTTTGGTAAGGCTATGATGAGTTTCACTTTACTATGGTTAGATTGCTACTGTTACCCTCACAGGTGTATTAAAACTCTCTGAAGTATGTCTGACTATATTCCACTGAAGTACAGGCAGCAGACCATTGAGAAACAGACATACATGATGATCAGGACTTTTCTTACAGCTTTACCATCTTCCAGCACTTATGGACTTAGGCACAATTAAAGGAAAACTCAATTAATTTATAATTACCCAGCAATAATTATTATGTTTTCTTTTTCTCTGAACATCTGTCAGGAAATTTTTTCATCTTCACTGAACATTATTCAAACACCTGCTTCTCCGAGCTGTGATGCTGTGGGGAATCATTCTCCAACAGGGGTTTAATATGTGCTGAAATGGGAATGAGTATCCATGCCTTTAATTAACAAGGAAAAATGTAGTAATACTAAAAAACAGCTAACACCTCTTGGAAGCTGAAACATAAACATAAGTTCTCTTTCAAACTAAATGAGACGAGCCACTTGAAGCCATTTCAAAATAAGGATCAAGAAACAATGACAAGGTTTTTTATCTGAAAGAAAGTGCACTATCATTAATCTTCAGGTTTTAGAATTCTTCCTCCTCTTGTTTTTGACATGTTTCATTTTCTATAAAATCAGGATATAAATATATCAGAATAATTTAAATGTTTTCTGGGTTTTTTGGTCATTATTTGAGATGTGCAATTCAGTCTAGATTTCCTATTCTCATTTCTGATTTATAAATGCTACCTCATTTTTACAAGACATTGTCAATTATTTGGATTGAAAATAGATTAAATATACATGACTAAACTTACAAAATATTAATATTTTGTTAATGAAAAACTTATAAAACTATTAATGTCAAGAAATTGTGACACAGTATGAACTCAAACATACGTTTCTTATGTTTGACATCTTTTAAGGCTTGTATTACACACTAGCAGGTTGGAAGCTGAGAGTTAGTCCTGCCACTGCTCTAATCTAAGTGATGTCAGGGCAAAGGCAAAGAGATCACCACCTGATGGCATTTTTATTAGTAACACTTAGGTCGATTAGTATTAGACTCTATTCGGAATATATATGCTCAAATTACGCTCATTTCCCAGTTGTTATAGCCTTATCAGTGTCAATTTCTAGAGACAACATGGTTCCTGAAAATAGAGAAATAAAGAAAGAACCACAGCATGCATAAATGATGATGCAGTTGAATAAATGACATTGGAAAAGTGGTGAATCAATCTGAATATGAGAGAGACTGTGATAAATTCAGTAAAGAAATTAACAATTAACAATATTGTCTAAGCCTAATCTTCCATCAAGAGACTATAATTCTAGCATCATGTACGCACAAGCTAGTGATATAACCATATGGAAAACAAATATTGAGGATTTCTTCTCTAACCACAATGATATATATATCTGTGCTGGATGTGAGGGTTTTATTGTACAACAAAGCAAACTGCTAGCTGAGCTGCATTTAGTACATCTCCCCCAAACTTGGATAAAGATTAAACTAATTTTTACCTCCAAGCAGTTAAATTCTCCGAGATAACTGTCTGAATCTCACTAATATGCATTGTTAATCCTGCCGAGCCAGAGAATGAATTCTGTGACTTCTCTCAGTGATACGACTACATTGCCATAACAGCTACAACTAGTATCTAGCCAATACTGATGTAGACTAGATTCTGCAGTAGTGCTAGAATCACTGCAATTACTCTAAGCAACAACTGAAGCTAAACTTTATATCCAGTCCAATATCTTGAGACCTTCCGTTCAGGTCTCCTTAGGACCTCATGATAGCATTATTTCTAAATTAATGAAGAAAGAAAACTAATAGTGCTTTCGAGCAAACACTTGAGCAGGCTCCAAATTCTGGCAAGATCAAAATATAAAGCTACAGGGATCTTGGAACCAAAAGGATCAAGGCTAAATGGTAATGAACATACCATCATTTACACTGCCATCTGCACATGTAGAGTGGTCACCATCGTTGGTGAATACCTGGACAATAAGGGAACAAATCCTAAAATGAGTGACTTAAGGTTTCTCATAAAAGCACTCAGTCTGCTTTAATAGCATTCTCCCAAAATAAAAAGCTCAAAAATAAAATAGACAAAATGATATGTATACACATTCTAGAACATGGATAAATAATCCTAAGTCAGTAATGGCTAAAAAAGAACAATGTCACTACGAATTTGAGGACCATATATTTGCAGAAAAACACTGCTAATTATTCCATCTCTTAACCAACACTGTTAGGAAAACAACTGACAGAGGACCAGTCTGCTCTTCTTGCCTTAAAGCCTCCAACACAGCAGCCATAAGAGCTGTTACAGTCCATGAGTGCAGTGGCTGATAACTAAAACCTCCATGACACTGATCACATGCTGAAGAGTAGAAAAAATATGTAAGACAACTCTTGAGGGAAGAGCAGATGCACAACTCTCAATATTAAACCCTTAATAATTAAAAAATACATACCTGTATAGTAGCTTACGTTTCACAGATGCATTGCCGCTGTGTGCATTCCACTGGGGCTGGGCATGCATTCCTGCACCTAAAGTCAGAGAATTGAGACCCTTCAGTTCGTAAGTACACTTCAGCCTTTTACGCAAGAAATCTGTCCTTTTTCAGTACTGATGGAAGGAATGACTAGCTAGTAGTTTGACAATACTTGTTCAAAATTATTTGCAAAAGGTCTATATAGGTCTCCGTTATTTTCTTGTACAAGCCAATGAGCAAACCTAGCGAAAATTTTTGAACGTGATTACACTGAGCATTGGTGTCTTTGACCATTTACAGCATTGCACTCTACTGCACATCTAGTTTGAAAATTTCTGGTGCAAACTACAGAACCTGTCAGTCTCTCAAAAGAGACAAATTTTGAACAGCTTAATTCAAAACCAAGTAAAGATTAGGGCCATTATGACACCTGAGCTATGTATATTTATCAGTATTTTTAGAAGCCTTGGTTATGATTTAATGGAAACCTTGTAATGATGAAACACACGAGTATATATGCATGTGTGTCTGGCAGTTCTGACACCAAAACTTTCACAAGTCTGTTCTAGCTGTTTCAATCTTAAAAAAACATACACATCACAGAAAGATGAAGAAAGGCAACACATGCATGAAGCACATGTCAACAGTAAAATTTTAGAAATTTCATTAGAGTATAAAGACAAAGGATAATGCCTTTTAAAGGACAGAAGACTCTAATTGCAGGCAAGTGCACATGAAGGAAATCCTGGGAGTGGCCCAAAGCTTGCAAAGAAAACTACAGCCATTATTATCAGTAGCTGCAATTTAAAAAAAAGAAATAAATTTAAAAAAATTTTATTTCCATATTTAAATTTTCTTTGTAGATTTCTTCCTGGCATTCAGATTAACTTTTTATTAAGAATAGCCTGTATAGGTTGGAAATGCATACAAAAGCGATCTTACTAGGTACAGTTGAAAAAAGGTTAGAGTGTGAAACTAATACTTCGTTGTCAGTCAAAAAATCACCATTTTTTGTCAGAAAATTGGCAGAGAATTTGAACAACCCCGCAAACTAAGTTTGTCTTGTCTATGTAGAAATTACCGGTATAAAGTGCTTTACCTATTTTTTTTGAGAAGTCTCAGAAGCAAGAGAATTGTAAGGAACGCATCCATCAGCATACCTGACCTTGGAATCAAAAAGGCATCCTCAGGAAAACACAGATTCCAACCATCTTTGAAAAAAGACTTGTTTCCTTTCATTGCACACAGCTAAATGGTACTAGTGCTGAAAATAAAGATCACTCATCTAGGAAATTTCCATTTGTGATTCCTGGAAAAAAGTTTTCTGCAATTCCAAGCATGCTAGAGATACTTCAGTATTGACATGGTAATCTGATGATGCATGCATGCATGCATGCATGCGTGCATCAATTCCAGAGCATTTGTAATAATGTATACAGAAGGAAAAAGCATTTGGAAATTTGGAAAACTCTTGTTTACTTTTGTAGCATACCGTTGTTATATTGTCATATACAAATATAACCTTAACAAATTTTAGGAATTCTGAAAAAGCATAAGATCAGCGTAACATAAAATTAATAGATCCTCATACAAATAGTAATGAGAAAAATAGGTACAGCGTACTGTTCTGATGCACACTTTGAAAACTAAATCTTCCCTAGACAAAATGTTTGAAGACTTCAGAGATTTTTCTCTGAACTCAATATGAGCCGTTTTATCTAACAACTTATTTTTTTCTTAATCTAAGCAATTTGGGGAGTTTCCCCAAAGCAATTTGTTTGGCTGCTGGGAGGGACTCAACTATCCTTTGAACCTGTCTGCAACAGTAAAATGTAGTTTGCATTCTTCATTATTCAGTCATTGAGTGTGCGCCGTGATAAACAACTGAAAAACCTCAAACCAAAACAATACTGAAACCTGTTGTTAGTTATAGCTACTGTTCTTTAATAAAGGCATCCCAGTTAAAATGGACAATGATTTCACAAATCATGTTAGCCACACTGCTGTGCAGTAAACAGTGATACTCTTTGCACATCCTATAACTGAAATTAAAATGATTACGTATTGCCTTATGTATAGACAGCTGTTCCTACTCTTTCCAGATCGACATACTTAAAGTTCTAACATTCATGTTATATACCACCCACTAGTGGTTATCTGAAAACCTCAAGATGCAAAAATATTAAATGCTATAACAGAACATCAAGGTAATTTTTTGTTAATATTAAAATGCCTTGAGATAAAATTTCATATAGTTGTTCTGATAAGCAGTCTATACATTGAAGCCTCTATCCAGTTCAACAGATACTAATTAATGCTGATCCCTCACAGATAAGCTGCAACTTAGATAAGTTAAACTAACAGGAGAAAACCAGGGAAAAAATATTTTAATCCTGTGTGTTTCTTGCTCTGGCATTCAGAGTATCTTTCACACTGTTTTACTTTTAGGAATTCAATGAGATTTCTATTTTTTATTATGTTTGTACTAGGCCTAAATGATCTACTGCTTTTGGAAATGCTTTAGTCCGTCTAGAAACCTTTTTATCTATTATTTATTGTTTCACGATTAAGAAGTCTAAACAATAACAATTTTTTTTTCTTCTAAGAACTTAAAACACAAAAATGTGATCTATAGAAGATAATATCTGATGAAAAAAGTAGATGTGTTGATAATTTAATTTCATTTAATTTTGTTTTCATTTTTTGTACTTATGCAGGTTTTTTAGAGATCTGAATGAACAGAGTAGAAGAGCATTCTAAGTATAAGAGAGAGACAGGAAGGAAATCACTTGGAAACAAAGAAATTAAGTTGGCACCACTGGTAGAGAAGTTGCTGGAGAAGATACTGCATAAATGAAGAGATTAACAGACATTGTTGTGCCTTATGCTAACTGCATGCTCAGAAAACTCATTTACAACTGCCTTTCAAGCACAGACAATACTATTTCCCTGTACCCCTGCAACTGCAAGATAAATTTTAAAACAAAGTAAAGCTGGATAAAACAGACTTATGCAAAGGAGTGGTAATGTTGGTAGGGAAAAAGTGTATCACATGGAATTAGTCCAAACTAGTTTTTGTGGACTCTATATGTCCGCTGTCAGGGGGTGTCACCACTCTTTCTCAGACAGCAATAAGAGCCAGAAATACTTGCAGAGGCTTAAAGCTTACTTTCAGCACCAAATTGCTGGCTACAGCCAACAGTTGTAAGCTACTTGACACAGAAAAGGAGTTAAAATCTAGCTTGTGGTTTTGTAGGTCAGCAAGACAAATTACAGGTATCTCAGAAATAAAACATGACTCAAATCAGCAAAGAATGATATTAGTTTCTTTTTTTCAACCATTGTGTATGGTTTTACCAAAATGAAATGCTTGAAGAGAGACCCAACATAACTAAACAGTGCACTGAGAAAATCGACTGTTTTACTACAGAGGTAGTACAGGAGAGCACCTGCATTGACAGGATGCATCTTATCAGAAAGGAAAAGCATGTTCTGGAACCAACACCCATCCAGCATGAAGTCACAACAAAATAATGTATGTCTGTTAAACAAATCCTGAAGGGGCAGCCGAAGAAGAGAAGAACAAGACCTCCAGTCAACCACATCGCCAGATTGCTTTATCTGACTGGAGCACCTTCATGTCAAGCCAACCATTACCTTGGTCGCATCCTCATCTTTTAGAGGTTTCTTCTAGCCTCTTCAACAGATTTTATCCCTTCCTATTAGATACGTAACTGGCTATGGTGTATACATCTGTCTCCCCATATCATGTTCCTGCAACACGTTACCTTGAGAATGAAAAAGGGCATGAGTAAGCTCTAGCCAGTTCAACAGAAGGTGATAAAAGCCTATTATTCCTATGGTTCTTACACTTACTCTCCTACATTCAATTTTAAAAGCACAGAAATGAAGGATATACATTCATATTTACTTCCAAAACAACCATTGACTAATATACACCAACCCAATCAGCAGTGGAATAGATATGAACTTGTTTGTATTCACATGGAAATAGGTTTAGCATACACATGGTCAGTTACTAAGTCCCAAGAGAAGGCATGAGAGCAAACAAATTACACAAGGTAATTTCTTAAATCACTGTGCTGTTTCAGAACCAAACATATAAATTTACTACCAATAACAAAGGCGATACTTCTATTATCTTGGCTTGGGTTTTGGTTGTTTTTTTTCAACAATTTTTTTTTCATATACACATGATGGCAAATAAGCAATGTCTATAACCAAACAAAATATTAATGCAACAGAAATAAAAGCAAACATTACAAAATCATATTGAATTAAGCATTATAGATGAAATGTTTAACCTATTTTATGACTACAATTATTATTCATATTACTGTACTGTCTAGGGATCCCACTGAATGACGAGAATCCCACTGTGACAAGAGTGATGGAAACACAAAAAAAATGAGACTCCTGGATCATAAATCTTATAATCTAAACATCAGACAAAAGGAATGAACAACACACTCGGAAACATGAGAACATGAGCTAATAGGAATCAGTGTAATAAAGAGCAGTCCTAACACATCAGCAGGCCTAGAGAAATACATTTTGAGCAGGCAGATACATCCTATAATTTTTTAATATTTTGAAAACATTTTTTCTGTTGTATATAAACAAAATTAAAAATTAAGCAAATGAATCCATCAATCCTAAATCTATTATGTGAAGGTTCATTAGTGCTAACCTCTGTATAACCTCTAGTGATGCACAGGTTAAAAAAAATGATCAAGCCAGCCTAACAAGATTTGTCTAGCTTTGCTGAATAACTGAAGTTTAGTCATAAGCAAAAATCATTTTAAGAAATGTTAGTGCACAATGAACTCCATCTGAGGCAAAAAAACACTGTCCGTTTAATCCCACAAATCTGAACTTATTGTGTATAACAATTTTATTCTCAAGTGAAAACAAATAAAATTTTATAGATGTTACAAAGTGATCACAGATCTAAAATTATAAACTCATCACAGTTCATTCTCCAGCAATAAGCTGAAGTAGTGAAGCAAACTACGCCCATCAACTAGTCAATTGCTTTCCAGTGTCTTGGTTGGACATAACGGATGCCCAATTCCTTCTCATTCACCAAGAAGGAAGTTGATGTCCTGCTTTTTGGTCTCCTTCCATTCTTCCAGGTTGCTACTGTTTAGAAAGACAGCAAACATACTTGGCTTCTTTTAGACACAGATCTTCTGCATACAGTTGGACAGCAATCTCTATATTCAGTGGATTCTCACAGCTGAGATGTAATATTCTTGTGGCTCTACTTGTAGTGGAGTAATTGAGAATTGTGCAGCTCTATTATACAAACAAAAATGCCAAAGAACAAGAGCAGGAACACTAAAATAAAGGATTCTAAGACTGAAGAAAAGAAAATTACCTGTCTCTTACGGTGCTGTAAAAGATTGCGTTCAGATTGTGTCCCTATCACTTCTATATTAAGCTGCAGGCATTAGCGTATATAAAGTGATAACCAAATATGGATAGGGAATGATACACGAATACATCTTTCATCTGGGTCAAGAAACTTGCCATGGTGTGAGCTGTAAATCTTATTAGGCAAGGAACTTCTATGCCTCGTAAGCCTCCTAAACACATATTAGGCCCATCTGATTATGGTGTTTTCTCTTTGAATCCTTGACTATACCAGTTAGGGAGAATAAGAAAATGCATTTTGTGAAAACAAAAAAAACCAAAAAACAACCAAAAAAAAAAACACACACAAAAAAAAACCAAACAAACAAAAAAACAAACAAACAAACAAAAAAACCCCCAAAAAACCTGCAAGAAATATAATTTCACATGTTATTATGAAAAATCAAATACGGACACTTCCTGGTCAAGTAATGACCACTAGCCACTAGGTAAGGAAATTAAAACACACTAAGCAGAAAGGTTTGAAGAAGGTGCATATAACCATGGTAGACCAGGCTCACATGCAAGTAGGCAGTGGGGCTAATGGAAGAGCACAAAAATGTCATAGCCTTCAGGAAACATCCATCTAGATGATTCTATTAAAATGCTGTGACTGCAGGATGTCTTTAAGACAATTAGAGGAAATGGAGTGAGGTCCAATACACCTCTTGAAGAAAATGTAGGATAGTTGGGGCTTTGTCTAACCATGCTCAAGAAAATCCTTCATAAATATATTAAACAAAATCTTGAGTCTGTATAAAGTGGAAATATCATGCAAAATTGAAAGTAAAACCAGTATGTGTATGTGTCAGCAGTTACAGAAGATGCACATTATAGTCCAGTGGAGATACCTCCTTCCCTCAACAGCATCTCCTTAGGTATCAGCCTAAGAGCATGAAGTTAATTTTGAGCAAAGGTGAAGACATTTTGGTGCAAACAATTGGCATACCTTTGTACTCATCCAAACTTGCTTGAACTGAAGTGGCAATAGGATTCTGCTGACAAGTAAGTTGAGTCAAAGGAAAAAAACATACAAAATAAAGGAAGGTTCCACTAATTAGGCAACATCATCAGCACTGTTAGGTGTTTGTACATGGTACCAAAAGGGTAAAGACCAGCAAACACATCAATGGAAGCGATTCTCAGATGCCTGTAGTACTGCTGGAAGACCTCTGCCTTATGTACTGATTCTGAAATAATCTCGTACACAGTGAATGCAACCAGTGACACAGGCAAACAGACTAGCAATTTTTTTTGCAGCCTTGGAAATTTCATACTATCCTCTTATTTGTAGCATGCAGTGCCACATTTCATGCTTTTTAGAAATGAAAAGTATACTATGAAGTCCAACCCAACCTGTTTGCGGTTGATATTTATGCTTAACTTTCTTTGCTTCAGTCTTGCTCCCTATAAGCTTGCAGGTACATACAGGGGATGTTGACAAAAGTCTGTAGACTACAATTAGAATTCTAGTGGTGCCTTAGGGAAATGTAATTTTGGGGAGTTTTAAATGCAACATTAATTCAACACAGGAAGTAAACCAAAGTTTGTGCCCTCTGACAGGCTGCTCCCAAGCCACCCAAATAAGGAATGAAACTGTAATACAGAAACAACCGATGATCAGAATATGACCAGCATGATGTTTATACACATGACTGGGACTGCTATTAGGCAAAAATCAAAAGAGAGGTGACAAATTTTAGGTATTTCTGGCAAACAGCAGAATGATTTTGCTGGCAGAGATCCTTCATCCAGCACTGAAAGTTTATTTGTGGCTTTATAACTGATATAGCAACTGAAATTAAAAGTACAATATCATGCCTTCCTATTTGACTCTCTCCTTCCCACCTCCCAAACTAAGCAAATTATTTTTACCTGGATTCTTTAGACACTTGAGAGATCACATTCCAAAGAAACTTACAACCTGGAAAAACAAAAGTTCAATTCACTGTTTTGAAAAAGATTCAAATGGTAGGTGCTACTCCACTGGCATGAAGGAAAATCTCCCTCCCCTTATCAAGAATTTGTAATGAAAATTTTCTGGTTTATATTCTATTATGTTCCTAGCTCAGAAGCCAAGACCCTTATTTTATAGTTGCATATCCAAGAACCATAAAACCCATCACGGAGGAAATTTTCATATTGTGAATATGTCTCCATAAGAAAGGTATCACCAGTCCTCTTTTCTGAAAATTTGGTAAAGGAGAGAAATCTTTCTGGTAATTGCAAGTTTCCTTAAAATTCAGTGGTAGAAAGGGTAGACAAAAGACTTCTCTGAAGATAAATATTTAAAAATTTTGAAATAAAACATCATCTTTTGTGAAGAAATCCATAATACCCCACAGTTCACAGGGACCGTATGTTGGTAGAGGAGGCTTGGGAATCCCATGCATCTAACTGTAGGCTGGACTGAAAATCAAGGACCAAACTCAGGTTGGTGTAATTGCGGCAGCAGCAGTGAACTGCTGATGATGACCGCAGTCTCCCGGTGCACCAATGTCACAGGAAACTAGTTAACTGAACTACTCAGAATAAATTTCTTAGCCCAGCTGGTAGAACATTCAGTTTACAGAGACTACATTTACCTGGAAAATAAGTCATTACATAGAATGTGACAGTGACAATGATAATGTAAACTAGTAAAGAAGGAACGAGTACTGTTCATATTCTTTTTTATGATCACAACACGCGCGCACACATGCACAAATGCTCATCAAAGAGGAAAAATTTAATTAAACATTAGCTTGTTTAAGAGAGTATGAGGGCTGTCTTTGTTTTACAGATGTCAGACTTGGTGGTTTGGTATAAGGAAAAAATTATGTGGCTGGATTGTTGCAGAGCTACAAGGCGAACAGAAGAAAAAAGATGTATACTAGCTTGCTTGCAAGCATTCTGGTTAGTATCTTAACAAGTTCACAACTTTCAAAAGATTCAGCTTTCTTTCAGGTATTTAAGA
Organism: Burhinus bistriatus; assembly: GCA_013397275.1. NCBI lineage: Eukaryota > Metazoa > Chordata > Aves > Charadriiformes > Burhinidae > Burhinus > Burhinus bistriatus. The sequence goes on from VYXH01003092.1 coordinate 57,243, forward strand.
CAAAATTTTTCTTTCCTGTTATTTGACTTTTCTGTGAGCTACAATAAGAATTTGGGGGTCTCATTTTCATTTACCCATGGATCCTTCCATACTACCTGGACTCCACCGTAACTGAGAATAAAGTCTCTAATATCCATTTTGTTTAATATAAAACAAATTCAGTTTTAACGTCCCGAGGTCCCAGGATTCCAAGACGTAACTAACTGGTAGTCCTAAAGGAAGCAAATCTCTAGAAACAGATGTATCTAGTAAGCAATCTATCCTAGGTTCCTTCCTCCAAGAAGTACTGCATTGTAAGCACTAGAGTCCAGGGGAGTAAGGTCATAGCATCTACATTAGTACATTTCTAATTATTAACAATAATCTTATTTCATACCATTTCATGATTGTTTTCTCAAAGATGATGAGCTAATTATTGATTAGATACTTAGAATATGTAAGGAGCCACATGTACCTTGCCATTAGTTTGTCAGCTTTATAGTCTGTTGAGGAATTGCCACATTATATAGGTATGTCTTCTATAACATCAGTATTTTCAGTTCTCTCGTTACTACATCAGAAGATCTGCTCTTGCCTTTGGGCTCATCTTAGATATTCTGCTATTTACCTTCTTTAGTGATATTTTCAATTGAATTACCTGACTATAGAGGAATTTTCATATGTTAAATCATTTATGAATACTATTTCTGCATCACACTCTAAGAAATGAGCTGGAAATTATGAGCTCTGAAGTTGTAAGTGAAGAGCCTCAAAAATAAAACATTTTCAAAATCTATAAATATCAAATAGATATTGCAGTATTTGTGGAGAAATAATTAAATTAGTCTTCCCAAAGATAAAATGCGTTGATCTAATTATTGAGGAAGAAATGTTTATGGGTTTGGATTTCTTTTTTTTTTTTTTAGGTTGAAAAGGAAAGTAGCAATAGCTTTATATGTACAATTCAAATTTAAGTTAAAAAAAACATTATAATTCAGCCTACTGCAATACCACGAGTTTGGATAAGTTAGTGGAAAATTTATCAGAATCACTTAGACAGGAAACTAACACTGAACAGCTTCCTTAGTAGTTCCAGTACAATGAAACACCAGTTAACTCTTATCATCTGTACTCAAAAAAATTCATCGTCTTTAGCATTTCTTGGTCACTCTTACCCATTTGCCTTTATTCGTCAATCCTTCTTTAAATCCTATTTGGTATCTAAGCGCATTTTTACTGATATTTCTATTTAATATTACTAACAGGCAATTTATCTTTTCTTCCACAGCAGTTTTCAGCTTTGATTTTGTTATTCTTTTTCAAGACACAAAACAGCCTTTCAGTTAAGGAACATGTAACTGGAAGGGATCTACAGGATCAGTCCTGCAAGTAATGTCACAGAGAACTACTTTGTTAATTCCTTTACATACCAATCAAGTTCCATCTTACTCACCACTATTCCAATTAGAAGACTGTTGCTGAACCTCACACCTCCAGAGATTTCTTTTTACTTTTCAGCCTAAAATTTGTTCATGGTCAAGTACATCCATTTGTTATGTCAACACTGTTTGTGGTCTATTCATAAGTATAATTAAATATCCTTTTAACTTTTGCTTTGTTAAGGTCAACCAGCCATGCTTTTTTAATCTTTACTCATGTGGCATTTTCTCAGTGTATGAATAGTAAACATTTTCTGCACTTCCAGTATTCCAGATTGGATTGCACTAGAACCTGTATAATGCTATTAATATTCTTTCTATTTGGAAATAATCTCTTGATATTTTGTACATTTATATATATACACACACACAACCCCCAAATCTATACATTTGTTTGTAAAATTGTTTTGTAAATTATCTCTTTTCTTAATAGAGAGCAGACTAGCAACAGATTTCAAAACACTAAGAATTACTAACAATTTTACGTCATGCATAAAAATTCATCCTTGTGTATATTTTCTTGGAACCTACTGTTTTCTGAGTAAATTGTTAGATTTTTTTAGAGTACTCTAGACTGATGGGTTCTATAAATGGGATAACCTGGAGTATTTTACTTAAAAGCAACTACATTCAATGCCAAAATGATAAGTGGCTATCTACACTACCCTAAAAAAAAATATATTTTCGGAAGAGAAACACAGAAGGTAAAAGAACACTGCTAGAGAGTAAATGTAAGAAATTAAGCCACTGAAGTCATCCTGCTGAAACCCACTGTCCACAGAATGGAGAAACACTGTGTCACTAGCAGTTGTTGTACTACATAATGAGTGTTTAAAAATTCAATGAAACTCCAGCTACTTTTTCCTTTCTGGGTTTTGTGGTTTGTTTTGTTCTTTTTAATCAAAGGCAATGTCCAGAAACATTATCAGTACTAAAGAATCCATTAATAGCATTGTTTTACAAAAGTTCCTAACAGACAGTGACTATTTTATTGTTGGATGTATCCTTTATTTTATTAATGAGGAGAAGTAATCAATGGAATGCTAAAAATAAACTTGTAAAAGAAATCTAGTCTGAAATCTGAATCTGCTGTTTGAAGCAAGTTCAATGGTCACGGTAACACCAGTTGAAGATTGACTCTTGCCCATCGTGAAATAGGCATGGCTCTTCTAAAAAGGTCACAAATTTTTCAAATATAGGCACCATGTTTTAAATTTTGCACATACAAAATATGTTCATGTCACTCAAATTACACAATGTGGTAGTGTTATAAGTCTAAACATTGTTGTCAATTAATGGCAGAGAAAAGAGCCCAAAGCTCATGTAAGACTAATGACTGGGACAAATCCTAAAAAGGGACAAAAAGTATAAAACAACAGTTTTCCTGTTGTATGTGGTTTTGCGTGTGCATGTGTGAGAGTGCATATAACAAAAAATGTTTAAGAGTAAGTTCAGGTAATAGCCCATCCATTTGTTCTCAGCTTCTTATCCAGTTTCATTACTAAAGGCTTTGATTTTAACTGCATGTTAAAATGCGTATTCAAATCCCATATAAACCATTAGTTAGTGTGTTGACTGGTTCAAACCAATCAAAATTGAGAATTACTGCCGAATGTCTTCTTTATAATCTACTTGTCAGCCTCTGGGTATGTAGGGTACTTGACTGTTTCAATTTTCTCCTTAACTTTATAGGATGGGTACAGGCCTGTTCTTCCTAATTTCCTATTGATGCCTTTTGAATAACCATCCCAGTGGTTTCCAGCTACTCCGATTATATCTCCAGGTTCCATAGGAATTTCATCAGCAGTTCGTGGATGATGAGCATAAATAGCAATCTGGTTGTGGGCATTCTGTCCCCCAAAGTAGTAGATATCATCCAAAGAATGGAAATATGCTGAAGCATCTGGATGCAGTGTCTGCATAATTTCATAGGCAACTCGACAAACCTTAGAAATAAAAACAGAAGAGCGGTCATAAATATTGTCTGTGCCTGCAACATACCACAGAAGTCAGCAACCAACATATAACAATGACATTTCACAGGAGGGTCAAGTTTTGGAATGTCCAGGTCAAAAAAAAATCCAAACCAAAACAAAAAACCAAAAGCCCCCTGCTTATTTACTAATAAGAAGCATATAATTTTGCAGCATTTTAATTAGTACTCTGGTGATCAGATTTAGTAAATAAATAAATAAATACATAATTAGAACAGTCTACTTTTCAGTAGAAATTGAAAACAGCTATACGAACACTAGCCATCCTGCTTTTTAAAATGACTGATACGTAGCTAATCAAATGTAAAAGCAAATTTATTTTCTTTTTCTACTACTAATAAAAACTGTATATTACTTCCCTTTGAAGCTTTAGAACTTGCATTTTCAAAATTTATTCTGCAATAATGGGGCTTTACATTTACTTTTCTAAAGGAAGCTCCAATTTTCACAATCAAGTAGGTTCCAGAAGTCCAAGGTTTTAAAATAGTGATAGAATTACGACTGTTGGCAGCTTGGAAGACAACTAAATGAAACTGAATTCCAGCAAGACAATAATGATTTCAGTGAGGGGAAAGATGCATTTTGAAGTGTCACTGTATCACATTTTATGAAGGGAATTTTCTTCAGACTGGAACCAGCTCCCCACATCAGAATCGTGTTGTATTTCTCAGAGTTGCCATAAATACAAAAGGCTGCCACTGTATTAAATGAAGCTGTTTTCAACAATTGGCTAGAAAGCTCTTCTCTGTCAGGTGTCTGATTTGGCCACTGTGACCCTGCTGACTTCTAATGTACATTAATGTATCTTTCTCTGATTTTGCATAAGCTTGAAAAACTAACAATACAGCAGACCTTCAATATGAAGAAGCATTTGAGGTTTTTCATAGTTTTCACTTTATGTAAATGCAGTAAAGCTTTTCTTTTCTCCCTATGAATATACAGTGAATAGAACTTTGATCAAACTAGACATTTGTACTTTTCTAGCTTGAGAGAGGCGTTTGCTTTAAAAATGTAATAGATTTCCTTTTATCCCTCTCCATCTGATCTGTGAAATAACTTTTCAGAAGTAGCTTTCAGAAGATTACGCTGAAGTTAATTATTTCAAAGTATTTGTTATACCCTGTAATACAGAAACAAATTTGATTACTCATACATTGGTAAGAGATTATTTTATAGCTTCTGAGACTGTTTCTGATGTTTTGTTCTATGCATATGTGTGCACCCCAGGAGAATGATACACATTATGTAAAAGATTCTAAATCTTTTCAGTAGAAGTGCTATTTAGTAAGTGTCCTGCATACCTGACAGAAAACATACATCTCCTCTCAGCAACTGTTTCCTTTGTAGCACCAAACGTGAGTAACTAAATTGTTGAGGGCAGTAGGCAAAGAATCCACCTGTAGAATTATAGTTAAAGCCACCCTCCTATTTTTTATTCATAGATTCACCTGTTTTGCAGCTTGTACGCTTACATGTACAACGCAAAATACAAAGACTAATAAGTCCTGGAAGGAAATGTGATTATGAACAAAAATACATCAGGCAGAGAGAGCTACGATTTCATCTAAATGAAGACTGAAGACACAGAAAAGCTCTCTGTTTTAACGTGCAATCTTAATTATGCTACTGTGTTATGATTTGTGTAACTATCATGTGGCTTTTCTATACATCTCAATTAATGCCGTGTTGCTGAAACATGCCAAGATAGGTTGTTTCCCTTGGCTCCACATCACTTGATGGGCCTACTTTCTTTAACAACAGTATTTTAATGAAATACCTATTCTTCAGCTTCAGTATCCATTTAGTTTTGGTAGCATAAATAAGAATTAATATAGGGGACTTCCTAAAGCACCTGATCCTATTCACATGTACTGTAATTTTCTCTTAATACCTCTGTAATGAAGTTTTGACTGTTTTGGGCAAGGAAGAGAAAAGAGAAAAAAGTCAGCATACAATTGATTAACATGAAAGTCCAAAATCACACTGGAAATAAATTACACTACATTCCTATCCTTACTTGCCCTTCATACAGATTGGACAAAAGATGGTCATTAACAGCCTGATTTTGCGTACCTTCAATGTCAAAGTACCTATGAAACTGTTTATTTCATTGATGAAAGGACAGGGATAGTAGTTCAAATGGTAGAGATCAGAGAATCAAATTTTAAACCCATAAAAGAAAAATTTTTCCAAACAGTGGGAAAAGTTGCAACAGACCTTCGAAAAGCCCAATATATGAAAATACTGTAGAGATCCACATTGATCCATGACCAGCAAAATAGGTACTAAATTATTTTTGAGGAGCTCGAATTATTAAAACACAAGAAGTTGGACCAAATTCATAGTCCCAGCTATTGAGAGTAACAGTCTCATACAGGATCTCCTAAACTTCAGTAGAATTTTCTGCAACTCTGGAAAACCAAATATATGTCATCCAGCAAACATGTCTATTGTCAAATGCCAGGAGATGCAGAATGAGACTGGAGCTCAAAGCTACTATGTACCCCAAAGGTACCCTCAAAGGGGGTTGTACCAGACGACCTCCAGAGGTCTCCAACAACCTGTATCACTTTAACTATGTCAATGTATTTTAACATACATTCTTTTTTCAAAATCACTCCAATACTTACAATTCAATTACAATACCTTCCATCCAAGCCATTTGTATCTATATTTAAACATGGTTCTTCTATGTTTATAGCCAGTGTTTTATTTAAAGCAAACATTTACCACTTTTAACACAGCTATCTGACTATAGTAATAGCAGAAAATTTAGCAATTTCTTACTAAGTTTTTATCCAAAAGCACAGAATTCTTCCTTCAGCATATGAACTGTCACTACATCAATGCACGTGTGGCATTTAAGACATACAGCCCTAGGTTTTGGCTGATGATCACCTCTTTCACTGTGATATGCATTCAGTGGACATACTTCAGCTGAATCAAACATTGTTATAAAAGTGGATGGCTCCTCACAAGCTTTTCTTAGTGAGGGTTTTTACTTAGAGTTTATTCATGTCTTGGTCTGAAGTAGCCTACATTAATAACCTAAATATGCTATAAAATGTCATTTTCTTCACAGGGTTTGGTGAACAGTGAAAAAAAAAAGTATCAAACAAGCATAACTGAGGGATAAGAGGCTTTTCTATGATTTTTCTGTTTTTTTTCTTGTCATGGTAATGTTATTAAGAATTCTGGCTGTCAAGGTCAACATATCACTGTATTGATCATATATTAGTGTTAGTACTATGCTTGTTACCTATCTAATTGTCATTACAGTGCAGAAGACAATTCACATTTGAGGCTGTGGAAAACATTTCTTTTTGAAATTAATTTTAACATTCAGTTTTGTGTCCACTTCCAAGTAATAGTACGATCATATGTGATCACAATCTATCACCGTCCATAGCTGAATGCTCTCCTAACCAGGAGTGTCACCTAAATATAAGACAACAATAGGTAAAAAACATTCACTTTAATTTCAATCATATTTTGCTATACTTGAATTAGGTGGATCAGCATCTCAGTCACCAAATACTGCTTTCTGGTCTTTTTTACTCTTAAAAAAGCTTTTTAAAACAGCTTTTCATGATATATGAAATTAATATACAATATGACATAGTAAGAAGAAAATGCCAACGATGACAATTGTATGATTCCGTTTTCTAATGCACTCCAACTTGCTTCATCAAACCACTCAAGAAAGGCAGCTGGTAGCATATAATTATCTGCAACAAGAAGTCTCTGTGGATTACAGCGGTCAGAATTCACATTTATTGCACTGCTGCTGGATTGCTACAAATGTAATAGACTGAAGAGAACTTAGATATCTGCTTTCTTCATCCTTTTCCATTCCCACTATCAACTAAGACAACAGCAGACATATTTAAACTGTAGTAGAGTGCAATGTGTAGAAAAGGATGGACACAAATTACATATTAACTTTATGCAAAATTAAGAAGTGTAAAACATGTTTAAATTATTTTTACTTATTTTAAATGCCTTAACTAAGCTGCACAGAAATGCATGGATACGAATTATACATTAACTTTATGGAAAACAAAGAACTCTTAAACATGTTTAATATTATTTCTTGCCTATTTCAAATGCTTTAATTAAGGCAGTATCTTCAACTGAATAGAAGTAATCACCCAGTGCTTACTGTCCTCTGAAATGTTTGCAAAGCATACCAAGCCTTGAATTCTTCCCTGAAATTTTCATGAGAAAGCACCGAGAATAAGATAACAGGAGCATGAAGAAAACTAAGATTTAGAACTGGTACATATACTCTATATTTTATTTCTATTGCAATTTACCTGGGACGAAAACGTACAGACTAGGAAGTCTGCCTGAGACAAAAAGTGAATATCCAGAATAACACCTCTTAGGGAGTTTTCAGTGTATCGGTTATGAAGTCCTGCTGACCAGGATATGGAGTTATCACTGATAAATTCGTAATTTGGATACCTGTGAAAATACAATACACTGTTAACAGCAAAGTCTTATTCTATTTAATTATTTCTTTTTTAAGAAGCATCATCTTTGCTGCAAGATAAGATTGTTAATTTGTTTTAAGCGAGTCTCTGCTTTACAGGGAATAAATTGTAATTTTGCTGAACACTAGAATGGTACAGCTGCCTCCAAGCATGCCCTCTCTAAGTAGAAAAAACAAAATTAGTCTGTCTGAGATCTGACACTGCAGAAGAAGTGAAAAAATATCAGGAAGTATATGTCACGTTCTGCTAATGCTACTGATTTTAGCTGAAATAAACTCAGATTATTTTGCTTTCTCTACTACTAAATAGAATATGGGATTGTGTCTTTAATAAACTACATTTTGTTTATTACCATACTCTGTATTAGATACTGATCATGACACCGTGCACAAAATCAGTCACCTGTAAAAGGGACATATTAAATAAATGGACCTAAACTAACAAAAAAAAAAAAAAGTCTTTCACAGTTATTAAGGCCATGTGGAGAGCAAATTTTGCAATTTCCTGGTCAAAAGGAAATAAAGGTAATGTAAAATTTCATGTGAATACACCTTTCTCGACATATCATAAACAAAATAGTAATACTTTAAGTCACAATATTTTTATTTGAAACATAAACCCTTGTTTTATATTATTTTAAAAATAAAATTAAAAGTTTTTAATGTAACAATGAATTTGAAAGAAAAAAAATTTTTTAAAATGTCGAAAAGAACAGTCTTTCTCAAAACATTTGTACCCCTTTACTGGGGAACTGAAATCTGAAATAAGCAGAGACAAGTAGCATGAATTAATTAAATTTTCAGACATCCTCCTACCAAAAATAAGTTTTATATTAAAAATTCCAGGTAGGTGTAACAAAGATCATAATTACATTGCTGTTACACAATAATTATCTTTCAATCATGAAGTACAACTCATGTGACTAATCTGCCAACTACAAAATTTCAACTACAGGGCTAATTATAAAATAATTTAAATAAAATTTATTTTTCAAATTTACAACTTCATAGCAATTATAAAGCAATATATTATATAACATAGTAAGGCAGCTAATATTACATTTTGAAGAATTAATAGTTTTTATACTGTTTAATAAAGAAAATCAGAATATAGGGCAGGCCCTAATACTGGAGCAAGAATAACTTAGATCTGTAACCAGATGCTTCAAAGCCTGAGAGTCCTGTGCTGAACACTGCTCAAAGTAAGGTTTACACTCACAAGTTCTTGGCAAGATACTGAAGTTAGCACGCACTTCTATACAACAACGGAGCTTGTGCAAACACTCTGGGCACATGGTAGACATGTAGATTATGAGAACCTCTTCCAAGAATAGGCTTAATTTATTCCATTTTAAGGCCAAAATTATGGGAAAAATGTTTTCAAGATTGAAATGGGCAAATATAGCAGGCTTCTCCATCTAACATCCACTAGCCATGACTACCAAATCAGGAAATTTCTCTCAAGAGCCAATCAAAAACTGTATGCAAAACTTCCACATTTGAGGAAGAATTTTAATTTATCTTCATAGTGATTTTAATAGAATTTTATGTTCCCAAGAGAAACACCTGCTCTAACAAAAAAAACCTATATATGTATGGTAAATTTCACAGAGACAGCATGACAACTTTAAAGGGTGCATCTGATCATGAATGTCAGGGGAAGTTTGTGTTACATTAAAAACAAGACAAGACAAGACAAAACTAACAAACCAACCCCATAAAACTAAACAAAACAAAACAAAACAAGAAAAAAAAACAAAGGAAGACAAACTGGACATATTCATTTGGAATAACTGATAAGATCTCTTCTGAGAAATTACAGAAGGATATGGATCAAGAAATAGTTTTTTCAAGATGGACTCTACTCCAATGATCATTTTCTTTCCTGTCTTCTCATGTCTAACATTTTCTGTCAATATATAACCAGCTTTCAAAATACAACCGATGACAATACAATATTTGTGATATATTCTATTTCTATTTCCATTGTGTGAATGACATTAGTTTGTTGGTGTTCTTTTAGGAAAAAAAAAACAAACATACAGACCAAATGGAAGTATGTCACACTACTGTGAAAACTAGCTGAGGAACAGAGATGGGCATCAGTTTTACTTCAGTGACACAACTCTGAGGGGAGCAACATGAAGAACATTTAACAGATTATGTCATTTCTAGGGACAGTGAATACAGTTATCACACCCCTTTGCAAGTTCTTGGTATCAGGAATACCGTTAAAATTAATCACTTCCTTCAGACTTCAAAAATCAGAATCCACATGAGTAGAGACAAAAGAACTTTTCCTGAACAATTCGATTTCTTAGTAGCAAAAGATCAGTCTAGTAAGTTAACAAATGAAGCACACCAAAAAAAAGTGTCATAGTGGATCTGGTTAAAAAACAAACAAAACAACCAAACCAGAATTATTTACACATCTTATGTACACATTTAAAATTTTCTCCCTCCTTGCTTTATTCTGGAAACAGTCTTTGAGATACTTTTAAATCTGGTCGTCAGTTCCATTTTGTAAAGGTGATCCAAATTCACCTAATTATCAGTTTCAGAACCTATTTCTTTAAACCAGTGATCCCAGCTTAGCATTTTTCTACTCAGATGTTTAAGTTTACAAACAAGCACTTCTACATTGTCGTGTCCGTCCCTGCCCCTTCCCCCCTACCCAGTGCTATATTCATGCTTGGGAAAAGAGGTTTCCTTTAAACTTCCTAAAATGTGAGCATAATAGCAGCCATACTCAGTGTGACCAAAGAATCTTCTAGTCCACCATCTTGTCTCCACCACAGGCTAAGCAGAGCATAAAGAAAAATACAGTAAAAGTCCAAGCCTATATTCCTCTCAAGCTTAGCCATATGTGGGCCACTGACCTTCTGCATAAGGAGAGGTGTAATTCTCCTTCTCACTCACTATAGAATGCCTTAGATTCTTTTAATGCTATTCTTACCAAAATGACTACAAAAAATAAATGAAATGAAACTTCCAAAGCTCTATAGTTAGCTGTTGCTTCCTTCTATTCCCTTTTCCATCTGTATTTATAATTATGATTACCGTAATACTTATATTGTAAGCTTTTGGGGATTTTTTTTTTCTTTTTAAGCAGAACTCAGGCACGATCCTATTACTAGGATTCCTGAATGCAGTGGTAAATGAATAATAAATAATAAGATGTTATACTCTTACTGAGAGAAATCACCTAAATACAGTATTTTGTAGGATCTCTCCTAGCTTTCCAAAGATATTATCTACACATTCTCTTCTTTATAACAGGAAAGGAGCAGACTGTGAAGATAAAACCAAAGAATGGAAAATGGTATAATACTGTTTTCTTTGTATCAGACTAACTATATGTAGTATATCTCCTCCACATATCTAAAAAATAATACCTAATTCTTGTAAAACTACCTAATAGGTTCTTGAAACCTGTATACAGGCCAGGAAGGATTTTTTTTTTCCCCCTAAGAAAAGGGTAAAAGAAGATATCAGAAGAAGGTAGGGAAAAGCTAGTTTAAAAATCTTTCCTTCCTGCACCTACCAGCCTCAGATAAGGACACAAACCAAGCACAGTTATGAGACTATTTCAAGCTCCAGTTGGTTTCAGAAGCTGAATAACTAGTGTAACCACAGATTATTGTCACGCTGTGCAGCAGGTGCAAACCAAAGCAAGTCCCAGGCTCCTGTTCACAATTTGCTAGGACTGGGGAAGTGTCCAGAATAGGTAATGCAAGTTTTCTTCCCTCTGAAAGAAGAGTGTGAGCATGTGTGTAAACAGATGGAGAAAGAAATAATGTGTTTGTTCACATCTTGCTCTAAAAAGAACTGGGAAATATAGCAGCTGTTCATCAGACTCAAGAACTTCGAAGCACTACTGAATCCTATATATTAGGCATATATATTATATTACTCGGGGGTGGGGACAGTTGCAACAGCTAACCTACAGATAGCTAACCTACAGGGAGAAAAGACATTAACTTGCTATTGTGCAAGTAAACAGTGAAATAGGGTGGAAAAAAAGCTTTCATAAGTGCTGGAAAAAACCTTATGAAGGAGGCAAATTATGCAAAAAATGAAAAAACAAAATACAGATGACTTTACAGGTAAACATCCTGAAAGGAAGAATGCAATTTGTTGAAATTTAGTGTTCATACACATGAAAAAGAGATTTAAATAGATTCATATATAAACCAGCAAGGTATTTAATATGGTTTCTTAAGAATTTACGTGCACGTTCAGCTGCATTATTTTGAATACTCTACCTTAAAGAGAGAAGACGCTGTCAATAATATTATAGACTAGAAACACACATACAAGAAAATTCAAAATTTTGTATCAGAAAATATTAAATCAGGCTAAGAACAAGCAATTTACACCATTCCTTACATATCACTTACCTAACACAAATAGCATGACCTCTGCTTGCCACAAGTTGTCAAGTGCTTTAATCCCATAATCATTACAGCTGTTGAACTCTCAACCATGCTCCTCTCTAATCATGTTGTTCTAGATCATCCTAATTCTGAAAATATATAATTTCTTTCTTTCGGAAAGCAAAACAAACAAAAACACTCTACAAACTGATAGTACTGACTTCACTGTCTTTATTACTGTACTTGCAGTTGGTAGACACCCGACTGCAAGGGAAGTTTCTGAAACTTAAGTCAAAACATTTCTGTTTTCATGACCGAGTAGTTTGAAATACTTCTCTTAATAGAAACAACGTGCCTATTCATGTAAGTGTTGGCTAATCTTTCGTTATTTAAATGCCAACATTGTTTGACAGCCAATCACACTCATGTAAAGAGTGACATAATATCTAGTACTTACTAATATTAGTGCACTCATTAACAAATGCAACATAAGCTACTGCAGTACAATGTGACAGCTGTTTCTATCAAAGCTCGGTAGAACGTTTGTGTCAGAAATGTAAACTAATATGTAGTTTTCTTCACGAGAAGACGAAGAAAAGGTTCCTTATTCCCAAAACCTGACCTTAACCTGCCCTTCAGATGCCCTTAAATGCTGAAACATCAAATTGCATCCTGCTTTCTGTGAAATCACAAGAGGTTTCAAATGCCTTCTACTCGATTGCAAGCAACAATAGGGTGCAAGCAACTTAGGAAATTATGTTTCAATGTAAACAATGACCTGAATACTCAGCAGCGACACATAAAAAAAAAAAATAAATCTTCACTACTTACAGATTCTATGGCTTTTATTAAGGAAACGTACAAAATGAATGTTGTACTAATGAGCTGTATCTTACCATATTTCAATAAAAGCGTGATTTAGAATGGACTTTGAACTGTCACAGAAACTGCAATGCTTAGTGAAATTCAGTATTGTTTCACCAAGCAAGTCTCAATTCTGCTATTAGTTTTTGTTGCTCCTGAAGACTTGGAATGATATGTTTACATAGGTATTGCATCTCATTATTCACAAAGCTAAAGTATACCTTGCTAAGGATTCAAAGTTGAACACAAATAAAGAAAAAATGCATAACTAAGATTGTCACAGCAATATTGAAAAGAAAAAAATTGTTATGTCACAAGCAGTAATTAGAGCTATTTAGGCAATGTAATGAATTGAATATTGTAACCTCAATTTTGTATTACCTGTCTTTTCATTGTTCAGATTTGCACTTTAAATGTTATGTTATCATAATTGTTTCTGCTACTGTTCTTGTCTCTACATACATAAAAAAGGAAGGATTAGATTGCCATCATCTGGAGTTGTATACGTTCATTTAGTATTTTCAAAACTCCATAATTTAAACAGCAGCCCTTTATAGATATAAAAGAAAAACAGAAATAGCACAATTGAAATACACAGGTTTGCAATGCCGTAGAAGATTCCTTTATTACAAAATAATATTTTCTGCTTGTATATGTTAAAGAACATTTGTAATCCAGTATGTTATCTTACATGTTTTTCCAAGCATGTCTACCAAGAATAAAAGAGTTCAAAAATTTGCCATTTTTGAGCTACCTTGATTTTAAAAAAAGTCTTAATTTCCTTACTTAAATGAAAAGCTAAGTATTATTCTCCGCAAGGGAGATAAAATTTTGGAAACTGAAATAGGTGCTATTCAGTAGACAGATAAATAAATAGTACTTAAAAGGAAACATGAACTTGGACTCAGTAACGAATACACTTAAATTGAATGTATCCGAAATACTTATCCAAGTTTCCAGAGTCATGGCAATAAGCATTTATGAAATTGTTTACATCCCATAAACACCACAAACCAAGACAGATCCAGTTAAATATGTAACATTATTCTTCCATATGCATCTGCTTTCTTTTTCTAAACAGAAGGTTTTGTCATCTTAGTGACACCTTGCAAAACATGCAACTTAATAATGAGTTCTTACAGGAAAATACAGGACACGTTAGGAGCAAATGCATCCACACTGTGCATTTCCAGGTTTGAATAGTTATATTTTCTATGACAGGCTGGGGTATCCTATAGCTAGGGTAGGTTGTTACACCCACCTTCTGCAGAGCTAGAAGAAGACAGAGTAAAAATGGGACAGAGAAAATGTTACACATCAAGAATCCCACATATATGTAAGGACAAATGTTAAAATTATTCAACACGTAGGGTGAAAGTCTTCTAAGCTGTCAGTATAGAAATCTTTCGGAGTCATCAGAAGCTTTTCAACCAACTTTAAAAATTTCTCTGGCAACTATTCACAAAAAGGTATTGTTTGAACAGATGAAACTTCTTAATACTTTAACTAGTTTTATAATATTTCTGAATAGTTTCTTTTTAATATACATGTTCTGTAAGAAGTTTGGTGTATTTATTATTTATATTTTTACTTCCCTTTTACACCATTGGGTTGTTTTTAAATAGTCAAAGGTATCTTGTGCTCAACTCTTCTAGATTTTTAACAATATGCTTTGAAAAGAATACTTGGGAAAAAAAAATCATCCAAAAAAGAGAATTTCCGAGAGAAAAATCAAAATCACTGGAAGCTGAAATTCAATCTTAACTGTTTAAGTGATAAAACAATAATGATACTAAGATTTGTGCACACAATAGTCAGAAATCGTAAAGCTAACCAGAAGGAACAAACCGTAATATAAATACAATTCATCTTACTTGGATTTTGCCTCTTGCAACAATGAAGGGTCATCTGTAGCCAAATACACTCTTTTTTTGTCAACACGCATTCTGCGAGCAAGAAGTTCAAACCGCTCTTCAACATGTACCATATATTCTTCAATGGGATGAAATGCTGCCTCTGTTCCTACTTTGTCTGTCCTTCGGACGTGAACACTGGAAAAAGGCAGAAACTAGGAATTCAATTTATAAATACAATACATAGTTTAGCAACTGAAATTTTAACTTTAGATTTCATGCCTGTGATTTTAGAATGCATTTTAAATTGAGTCTCTACATTAACCCAGGAAGAAATAAAACTCATTGATGTCCCTCAAGACATACTGACAACATGAAGTTAGCTGTCAGTCTGTTCTTGAAAGCAATATAATAATCTTGCAAGGAAGGCAAAGGGTAACTGAAAGAAGAGAATGAAGGAGGTTTAATTATAGCATACAAGGTATTTCTGTTGTGCAAGAGCTTAAGTTATCCAGTGTAGTGAGATAATGCTTGATCACTACAGTTCAAAAGCAAAATAGGAATATTTGCATCGTGGGTATATTGGGATACCAACTACAATGCAGAGTTTGAATGAAGGTAGTTAAAAATGCATCTTCCGCATCTGCTTGAAACCTAACAAGTCCTCAGATCTGCCAGTGGTAAAGTGGCCTGCTGACTGAACGGACAAAAGCCAACTAACATTTGGACAGAACTACTGTGTACTCCTACAAAAAGAAACATTAAGGATTGAAGGAAAATTCTGGCAAAGGGAGCAATATTTGCAGACTCTAGTACAGCAGCAGCAGCAACATTTCTCATGTTACACGTCAGTAAAACCTTTCTTCCACAAGCTGGTCTTTATTGTCCATAGGTACTTTCCTTCCTTCTCCCCATATCTGCCCATACAGACCTTTCCAATTCATAGTTACTGCTAAGAAACAACAATAGTGAAAATATCAGCAGGGAAGGGAAAGGCACATACCATGTTCAGGAGCAGCCAACAATAAAACTAGTTGTGGATTGTGGCATGTAAAATGTAGGCTTAGCCTTTTTTCCTCAAATATAAAGGCTATAGGCACTTAAAAAGAAGAGCCAGACAGAAAAGTGTCTGGAATACAAGCTGTAAGGCAATTACATGACTGAAATTCTATATTACATTTCTAGATATGGAAGGACACATAAGCAAACCTTCTATTGAGCCACCTTTTATGTATCTGTCCAACTATAGGTAGACAAGCATGCTGAAGAAGTACTTGTAATCAACTTGTACTATGTACATTTTAAAAATAATAGCTTCATCTAGAAAGCACCCTCTCTCCCCACAAAATGTTTGAGGCTCTTGGATATCCATCATAAAACAATTTGTCATGAACAGGAATCACTATATACACATACGAAAGCACAGACAGTGAAAAAGAAAACTAAATACCCACCCGATCACTGGATGTTTGAAACCAAGTTTCCTTGTGGCTTCCTCTATTTCTTTTTCTAACCAAGGTTGTGGACGAATCAAGTATTTCACAAACTGCGAGACCCACCACACTGCAGGATCCCCATGTACACGAATTAGCCTATCAGCCAGGTCTTCAGGGACAGCCAACGGTAAATAAGGTGGCCGTGGGTGTAAGCTGTCAACAATGGGAAGTTCCACCACCTGAACATCCTTATCATTAGCCTCACCTGTTTTAAAATACATACTAGGATGAGTCAAGCAGTTTACTTTATTAACAAGCTTTACCATTGGTAAGTAACATCCCAAATACATCAGCTAAACTGTATCTTCAACTTCAGAAAGACTACCTACCTCTTGCTCTACTTTTTCAAAATAGCATTAAAAAGACTAATAAAAATCATAGTTTTAGACTAGATTTATGTAAGGACTGTATCTAACAATCCACTCCAGTAGAACAAGGTCCTTGAATTCCTAGCAGCTGGTAGTTAATAAAACATCAAAAGTGTTCGTGTTTATATATTCATATCCTTTTATATACAACTACACCATTACCGTGTGCTAAGGCTTACTTGGACAGATTTGATACCTAAAAATGCTTAAAATTCAGTTACTTGTTTAAAAAACAAAGAAATATTTTAAGGCCTGCGAAATTGTTGAAAAAATAACTATACAGCCCCACTGCTCTTTGGAATAGATTTCATTGCTGTAAATCTCAGCATTTCAGACATCATTAGAATCATTGAATTAGCTACTCTACTGACAGAAGGGGAGAAAGGACAGAAAGAGAGACAATTCCTGTCTTGAAGAACTTAAACTATGAAGATAAGTAGCAAATTAAATAGATTAAGGAAAACAGCCAAGCACTATACAAGCATGTGATTTACATACTGGTAAGAATTTCTTATCTTTTAAATCTAACTAAAGTGGAATATACAGATGTTTTAGATGGTACTTTCATTCAAGGCTCAATAGCCACTAAACATTTTTTAAGAGTTTTTACAAATTATGCAAACATAATTGATAACTCAAAGCTATTTTCATATACTGAAATAAATTATAATACATGACAAAATAATGCAAAGCATTACATTTTGAAACATTGAACATTTCAGGTAAGATTTCTAGTCTGCTCATTTCCTCCAAGAATATTTTCATTGTGCACAGTGTTTATTGGCAAAGAAAGCTAGTTCTCTGTTTAGTGCTCACCAGCCAGGAAAGAAAACTGTTTTAAACATAAGCAAACCAAACTCAGACAACTCAGACCAAGTAAACCTAATGGCTGAAAAAATCAATTCAGAGTAAGCATAATAACAGTTAGAAGTCCCTAAGGTTGGAACACTTTTGCATGCACTAAAAATCATTTCAGTATATTTATGTCAAAGTCCTAGAAATATGACAGTTGCATGATTAAGTCATACATTGCCAGAATGCCACACTAACATCAGTGAGCCTACCAAAACTAGTCAAAATTCAGCAGTAACTCTCTGAGATATGGTTATTTAAACAAGGAATGTTTATTACGATCAGGTATATTTTCAATTGATTTTTAATAGATTTGGAAGATCTGTCTTCATAGGTGTATCTATATGTTAATATTTCATCACTGCACTGTATAGCACCACTAAAAAGGGATCTTTTAGAAGAATTTCCCATAGAATATGTACTGCAGGTATGGATGATACTTTTTAATTCAAGAAGCCAATTCATATTTTTACCATCTATTACATCACACTTACAGAAAAAGATTTAGTAAAAGTTCACAAATCTAGTAAAAATACTGAGCATTTAAGTTTTCTTACAATAAGATGGATAATATTTAACTGTCTTCAGAAAGCTGCAATAAAGAAAAGCAGCCTGAAGCCAGGGAAGCACGAAATCAGGTGCAGATGTGAAGTATTAATCATAAGTCTAGACAAGAAATGTTTAGCTTGGGAATGGTATGAAAGAACACTTGAGGTTCCATTCTTTTTACCCTTTCCCCCTCAAGTGAAAGTGCGGGAAGGAACAGGGTGGCAAAAGAAGAGCAATCTTACTCAAGAGAAGAAAGAAAAGACTCCAACCTTAAATTAGAGAAGGAAATTCACTGCAATTCTTTTGGGGAGAAAAAGCAGAAATGCTAAGGTGCATATAAAAAGGTGAATTTTTATTAAGCATAGTATCACTGACAAGTTTTTAAATGTCATTCTATCATTGAAAAAATATGCTGTTGTGTAAAGACAGCCATTTGGAAAGTCTTGCTATTGATAAAGCTGATTGAGCGATCTGACCCACTATTTGGCATTCTGACCCTGAAAAGCACCCAATACGTTGTTCCATACTATTGAAACTGTAAGAGTGTGCCTCTAAAAATTTCCACGAGCTGTCTTAAAGTTTTGAAAAAAATGAGATTTGCCAGCAATAACTAGGAAAGGTCTTAGCTTATAGCAAACTAGATTAAAATATGTCCAAATCACAAGAATACAAAAGCAGATGTGAAAAGAAAACCAAACAGATTTCAGCTTTCAACTGTATGTCATACATTGTTTGAATAGCAATGAAGTTGCACAGGATCTGCTGCAAATAAAAATCAGAAACAAACAAAATGTATTTCATTAAGGTAAAACAATTTGGTTGTGCAAAATTAACTATTAAGTCAACTGTTAATGAGTGCACTTTGATACAGAAAACTACTTTTTGAGAAGGAACTGAGAATATCGTATGGTTATTTCACAGAGATTTACAGTTCCTTAGCTTGTAAAACTACACAATATGATACCCAATAAGGGAACTATCACTGAAAGTATGGGTAACAAATGGAAAGTCATAAAAAGAAATATTCACAAATGCAGATCAAAGAATGTGTTGTTATTATAATTAGAAACTTTTAAATAGTCACAGAAGCCTCTCATGCTTGAGGACTTTTGCCAGTTACTAACTGTTGACAAAATAATTCTGACATACAGAGTGTTGTGTTGAGACAATGAATGTAAGTGGGTTGTTTTTTTTTAAATTTAAAAAAATCAAACTATCAATATGGTCATCACTGTTTTCAACAATGTTCTATTTTGTTAACAATTTACATAAATGTACTTAATCCAAACATACAAACTTCTGATAAAGCACAGCCATTTGACATCATTGATTAGAACATCCATGTAATCAAATACTTAGATGTGTAACAATTCTAGGAAACTTTTTGACAACTGTCTAGTTTTTATTACCCTTATTATCATTCTGAGCAATGAAGAAAAAACTTCCTGTTAGTCTTAACTCACTTCAAAAAGTATGAGTATGCAGATGCAGTAAAAGAAAGACTTACAGCAATTGTTTGCTTTTGTACAGACAAAAACAGTGAAGAGTAACTCTTCAGTAACCTGAAGGAGTAAGTAACTACTCTCTGCAACAGCCATATTGGCAATTGACAGCTTTGTTATCCTACTGATTACCTTTTTTTTTTTCAGCGTTCATTGAAAGATTCCTAATAGGCAATGATCTTGTCCTATTTTCAACAGGCATAGTTTAAAAAAACTTTCATGGAAATTTTGGATGGCAGGTTATTGTTTTTGTTTACTCAGAAATAAGTTGCAATCAAAATCAATGATACGTAGATAAACAAAACTCGGTCAGATTGATAGGCAAGCATACACATTACAAAAACATGAAGTCACATTCTTGACTGATACGAATTGTAGCTGTTCAACTGAAGATAGTGAAGTTGGGTTAAAAATACAGAATGATCTTTTTATCCATACATTTCTTCAGTTTTTAGCTATGTAGTCTCTAAATTTTAAATTACTTCAGTTCTTCGACTTCCCAGGTGTATTTTGTTAAATAACAGATAAGCCATAAAAGGTAATAATCCATACTAATGCTTATAACTTTTTCTCATGTTGGTAGTTCAAATCACAGTATCATCATGTCAATCAGGTCCAATTCCCTGCTCAGGGCAAGTTCAGCTTTGACATTTGATCACAGAATCATAGAATTACTTCGGTTGGAAGATACCTCTAGAGTTGTTATAGGTCATTTACATTTCAGCAATACTTCAAGGTACTTCTTCCAATGTGATTTATTTTGCTTTTACAATTGCCAAAATTTGCCTCTATAATTCTGTTCATAGCTTGTTTAACTTTCATACAATTCCAGGTGCTATTTCTCAGTTTGGATTAACCTGAACAACAGTCCTCCAGAGTTCTGCAACTTAATCCATTTTTCTTTCACTGAATAATCAAAAGTATTTTTGTAAAAGTCATCAAGTACCGCAATACTGATAACACTCTTTTACCGTAACAACATATTCTGGAGGAAAATCACTGACTTGTAAAGAATCTGATTTTTATTTAGATGACCCATGCCAGTTGCACCACCTAGTTCTTATTTATCACCATTTTTTGGATATGTTCATCACTACTAGATCAGTAATACAGTTTCAACTTCCAGGAGTCCCACTGATTACTTTTTAAATGCTGAAATGAGCTGGGTGTGTTATAAAAAGCATAACTTTGTTTCCCTGCACTATCCCAATGTGCCTTAATTACTTACTTTATAGCTCACAGGACGTACATAATCTTTCATGATTCGGCAATCTTACTGCCTACTTTTCAAATCTACTCTTTGTCCTAAGTCCATTTAGAAACTTTTGCTATTTGTATCTTTCATATCAACTTATTTGAAGTCTGGGAAATGTTGGTTTGGCTCAAAACGACCTTTGGAATTTTGTCATCTTACCTTACCTTACTTCCTGCCATCTGAACATTGGCTCACACCTGTATTTGGATGGGCATTTTTGTCGGGTGTTCGTTACTTTGCACGGCAAAGTATCAGCCTTATTTCAAGTAACAATCAATACTATTAGTTAATATTAACTGAAAATCTGTTTGAGCACTTTATTCATTCTCCTATTATTTCAAAAGTTGTCACCTAATTTCAAAGTATTCTTTCGAGAAGTTGTCCTTAAAAATACGCCAAGGAACAATGCACTAAGGACATTCCAGTTGTGTAAATGAGAACTTCAATTTAATTTCAGTTTGTGTGGCTAGAAAAACAACTGAATAAATTCAAATAAAAATGAAATAGCTTCATTACTTTTCTGTTTTTATAATATACTTATTTAAGCTGATATCAAGTTGCATAGACTAATCACAGCTGTACTTAACCAATTAGCTCTACAATGTGAAAGACTTCCTGCCAATTTGAAACCTCACCCTGACTGAGTGAACAATTCTAAATTCAATCACACAAGATATGTCAGAGTGCTAGGAATGCTGTTAGATTAGCACAGGATATGGTGAGAAGGACTGTGCTAAATTCTCACAAGGCTTCTCATTGTCTTGCTGGCTACTGTTATGTATTGCAAAGACAGCAGGTTCATGGTTCATCAACTTCAATGATATTTTAATGCTTTTCTTCACAAGGCAGACAAAATAAAAAATAGAAACTATGCAAACTTCTGGTGTGTTAGTCTATTTATGAACTGTCAACTAGTTCAGAAGAAAGAAAAAGTATGCTTTTACCTGTCCTGTGCTGCAGACTACATCTCCTACAACTATCTTTTGGGCATTTCCAAACATTATTAGAGTCACCAAGTAAGGACTTTATGCCATAGTGGAATTAAAAATTGAATTAGAATGGAATTAAAATAAGATAAAGAATCCTATTTTGCTTTTATAGTAGTCAATGTAAAATATAACTTGTATATCTAAACGTTTTTTCTCAAAGATTTTCCTTTGCATGTTTTTAAACTAGATTCGAAGGGGTATGGGGATGTAAGTGGGCTCGCCAGAGAGGTGCCCGGGTGTAGTAGCCCAGCACTTGTGGGGCAGTGTGCTAGTATTTTTGACAATCAGAAGGCCTACCACCCCTCAAGGGAAAAAACTACACACTCAACTGCCTCTCTGAAATGCTTGTACACCAATGCACGCAGCATGGGGAACAAACAGGAAGAATTAGAGATGTGTGTGCAGTCGCAGGGCCATGACCTCATTGCAATTACTGAGACGTGGTGGGATAGCTCACGTGGTTAGAACGCCGCTATGCTGTTCGAAATTCATAGCAGTGAGGCACACTTCACGTTAACAATGCATCTGAAAGAAACTGAGAGAAACAGGGATGCATTCTACTTCATACAGTCTACTAACATAAAGGGGAGAAACCAAGAGTGTAACCCTGCAATAATGGAAAAGGAAATTTTTCTGATCATCAGTCATACGTATGCCCATTTTCAAGTGGTGTATCATCTGAAGACAGAATTTTGTATTTTCCAAATAAAATAAGGGGAAAATGTAATGGAAGAATCAATAAAAAACAATATAACTTGCACACAAATATAAAAGTTTTCTCCGTAACTGCTACAGTAATAAAGTATTATTAATCTGCACACTATTAGAAACTTAAAACTACTACTGTTTCTTATAGGACTTCAGGGCGCTTGCAAACAAAATACCTATGTTTTTGAGATTTGTCCCAGGATTTATGTAATATCAGATAAAGAAAAATAGGTTTTAATGCTTTCTCTACATGGCATTCATGAACATGTAATGGCAAAAATATGAGATTATAGTAAAGGGTTTTTTTCTTGTAATATTAAGTATGTATTGTTTCATATGAAATGTTAACAAAATAAATGTGTGTCTTCCAATGTAGGTAGAAGACCAATGTATAAAATGTGGGTTTTCAAATTTCTTCTCTGTTTACAACACTAGGAGGAAATCAGTGGGCTGAGGGGCTAAAGATTGAGAAACAGAAATATAAAATGCAAGAAATTATTTCTGCCTATAAAGTCTTGGTATAACTTTCAGTTATTTCACATGGTGGAAAACTGTATTCACTAACATTTACTTGCTTATTTGATTCTTCATGTCTAACAAAATATACGGTAATAAAAGCATCTTTTCAGTATGACATTCTGAATCTATACAAGAAATAGATTTTGATTAATTAGTTGACATTTCTCAGTTGTTTTTTATACATTACTGAAATGCAAAAAGACAAGAACCCTTTATGATTTGGTGAAGTTGTTACACTGAAACGAATGAAATGTCCAGCTTTGAACTACAGCCTCTCTATATAGAATTAATAGTATCTGCATTAATAGAAAGGATGACCCCATATTAAACGATACACTCCCAAGTATCAGAGTGATAACCCACCGTGCTGGAGGTGCTCTGGCATGCCTTCCACCTGGAAATGGTGGTAACCATTTTCAAGACAGAGGAAGGGTTTGGATGAAATGTTTTCATGACTTGAATTCGACCCACAGCTGCCAGTTCGGATTACCCTTTTTTAATGATTACTTAAAAATAAGTAATATTACTTAACCATAACATTGCTGACAATGTAATGACTAATGCAATGCATTAGAAAGTAATCTGAAACTTGAATGCAGGTGATAATTTCCCCAAAATCTGAGAATGCTTCAGTTTGGATTGAAATTCATGCAGCCAAACAAAGAACTCAGATTAACATTTCAAACTTTGTAAAGACTATTTGAGACCCAACATATTTCTGAGGTAATTTTACTCTCAATTTGCCTAATGCTGTCTCTTGATGTTCAAAAAACATCAATTTTTTTCATTTGATCACAGAACACACTTGTATTCTTCCCTACTGTAGACGCTACAGTACAACTTTTCAAGTACAGAGTGATTACCTTAAATCCAACAAACTCTAATATTAGGCAAATTTGTAGATTTTTGCTTATAGAACAATTCTTAGAAGACTGACAGTTAAGCAACAAAGTTTTACAGTTTGTAATGGAAACCTGGCATTTGTTTACCAATCTATGATTTATCATCCATCATTTAATGCTTGTAAGACAAGTTTGCAATTAATCTTTAACCTACTAGTACTAGTTTTGCTAGTATACTGGGGCAACATCAATCTTCTTGGAAAACGGAAAAGCCATACTTCAAAAGGTAATATTTCACAGGAACAGCATAAGATAGGTGATCAAATATGTGATCAGTTATTGGCACCAGTAGAGATACCAGCAGCAAGAGTCCTTTTTTCCCTGCTTCATGCACTCCTTAGATTTCCAAGTCCACAAAGTAATAGCAGTGCTTTAACTTCCTCTAATCAAGAAATGTAGGGCAATAAGTCCCTACAGCTGAAATAATTATTTCACTGGACACATTTATTCATGAATAAAAATCCCTTGTTCTAGGTTACCTTCATTCACTTCAACATACTTAAATAATTCTCATTGAACAATGTGTTTGCTAGTCTGCTTATGGTGCTGCCCATACATGGAACTATTATCAAAATCAATCACATTTTATAAAGACATCATATCTTAGTCTAAATTAACAATGACATAAGGAGAACTCATTATATAAAATCTCCACATTTTTACTCCTTGAACATCATCAGATAGTGCAATTATATACATCAAATGTTAAGGAAATATATACTTTCTTACTTCTGCCACTGGAAAATTTACTGCACAATGGCTGTATTTAAAAGCAATGTATTGCACATTTATCTCCCATCCTGCTAAAAAATGCTACTGAGACAGAAAACAACCTCTAAGAACACCATTCCTTTATCCAGAATAGATTTAATGTAATTCCTCATACAATTAAATGAGAACCTATAGTACTCAGCCTAATGGTTTAATCAGAGTCAACATTCAATATTGTGGGCTTAATTGATTATAGTGTAGAAGAGCACACAGATGCATTCTATGAGGAACTTATTAAAATATAAATGGATTTAGTGTAGTATGGGCGAATGCACAAGTGAACTTTGTGTCACAAGTTGTAAGGCTATGTTAAAAGTATTGCTACTGCAAGAGCCTTCTCTAATTCTTCACATAGAATTTTCACCTTCACTAACCAAAATACCTTACTATCATTAGAAATATTGCCATCTCATGTTCTCTTTGCCAGATGATATATGAATATGTTGAAGAGTAAAGTTTGCATCAGTCTCTGCTGGTGACTTACTCTTCTAAGGAATATTAATCATAGGTTTCTACCCTATCCCTCTGAAGTTTCTTTT
Source organism: Burhinus bistriatus (assembly GCA_013397275.1). Taxonomy (NCBI): domain Eukaryota; kingdom Metazoa; phylum Chordata; class Aves; order Charadriiformes; family Burhinidae; genus Burhinus; species Burhinus bistriatus. The sequence continues at coordinate 82,693 of VYXH01003092.1, forward strand.
AACCCAATTTTACATACATCAGGAGCTTCTCTCCTATCTCATAGTAGTTTACATGCAGGGAAGCCTTCTGAAGTGCTTTCGTGAAGTGCAAGACACTAAATGAACTCAGTCTGCCATATTTTCTGTCTCTTTCAAATAAATCTACTAAATTTGAGAGATGTTATTTCCTTCTACAAAACTCTAATTTACTCTTCTCCACTATAACATATTTTTCTGTGTAGCCCCTGAATTGATCCTTCATTATTATTTCTGTCAGTTTGCTCAATACAGAGCCTGTGATTTGCTGGAATCCTTTTTGAAAAATGGTATTCCTTCAGTCACCTTCCATCATTCTGTAGATCAGCAATTACAAACAAAAGCAATTAGAAAAAAATAGCAATTATAAACAAAATGTTTTGTTGTAAAATGCTTTTAATGGCACTTGTTTGAGAAAGAGCATCCAAAGTGTCCCCTATGAAGAAAAGATTCCAGCATGGCTGCCTCTCTGAGCTCTTCTATAATGACTGTGGATATGAAAGATTTTCATAGTTTCTACTACAGTCTTCTCTTCTTTCAGTGCTCCTTTCATCCCTTGATCATCTATTGGCCCTCCAGATTTTCTGGCAGGCTTCCTTATTCTGATGTGTTTGAAAAAGGATTTATCATCAGGTTTTCGCCTTTACCAAGCTTCTCCTCAAAATCTTTTTTGGCCTTCCTTACTACATTTTCATATGTAATTTGATAGAAATTATATTCTTTCCTATTTTTCTCTTTTATACAAAAATTGTTTGGGGTTGGTTTGTTTTGGGTTTTCTTTAAATGCCTTTTAACAATATCAGGCAACTTCATGATATTTGTCTTTTGAAAAAAAAGTTTTTTTGATGGGTTGGTCCATGTTTTATGTAACCTCCATGCTGTTTGCAAGCATTTAGTCCCTTTTTATAAACAGTCTGACTTTTTATGCAGTTCCTCTTTTTAAATGGAACATTGTAGTGGATAGTTTGAATTCTTTTTCTTTACTGTTATTTATTTCTTATTTTAAGCAGACATGGCTATACCTCTGCTACGTGACATTATTTGTTCTTCTCACATATATTACTCTGAGTACTAAAACATCCCATAAGTTTCTGATACATTGTTCTGGCTATACACACATTTCAAATCAGTTATTTCAGCCTCCCATTCGATTTGTAGACTTCTGTTTCTTCTGGCACCTTTTTATCACCCTAGCAAAAAATGTTCCTCTACAACAATACCAGAACTGCAAGCTGAAGGCAGGACAACTCTATGATTATCACTGAAAGTCTCAATTATGTTTCTCCCCCCACTTTTTTCTCAGTTTCATCCCTCTGTCTGAAAGTGCATACTTCGTTTCTGAGGTCTTTGACATGCACACACAGCATATAACCTGACAAACAATATGTAGTGTCCAAAACTGAGAAATCCTTACCCTCATGCAAGCTAAATTTGGTTTACCTGAATTCTGCTTTCTAAGATGCAAAGATAACTTTTTAATTTTCTCTTAGATAAATGGATGGTCACTTCAGATTTCCCCTCCCCCCTACCAAATTCACTTATCTGGTTTCTCTTATTTAGTATTCCCATCTAACTAAACTTTCACTGTAGCCACAAAATGTTGAAAAGTAGTACACCAATAAAGCAAGCCAAATGTCTTAACCCATTAAACCCAAACTTTAATGTGTGTAATACTGTCTTTCCATGTTAACTAATCTCACATTCTCCTGCATGATTATGTTTTCTTTAAAAAAAACCAAACAAACAGAAACTAACATAATTATAAGACTGAGTTGCAGTCAAGAACTTAAAATTCAGTATCTTCACTTGCATAAGGAACTGCAATTTAACAAGTTAGTTGAGATGGCATTCACAGACATGTAATGACAAGAAATATGAGACTATGTAATAAAGGTTTTCTTAGAATATTAGATTTTTATCGAGCCATACAATATTTTAATAAAGGTATACTCTGCAGTAATATCTGAATGTTTTGCATTGTACATAGGGTTTTTAGGCAGTTTTCAAAAACCTAATTATGTAAATAATAACAATAAAAACTTGCATTCTTCAACAAAATGCAATTTGCAACACCACACGACTTCCTAAGCAGTGACGTTTTACACCCATAGCTAAAACCAAAATCTTTCAACAGCCATTACTATCCACAATAATTAGCTACAACTGGTAATATTCATTGCGTATCAAGCTTACTCTAATAAACAGGTGCTACATAACATCAATGTTTTGTTTATTCTGTTAATTTAGCAATATTCTTCCAGACAAAGTGCTATCACGGAGTAAGGAATGTTTCAGTTCTAATCTTGTTTTCTCCTTTATCCTTCTAGTGTTTCATCCCATAAGTAGGAGAAAACAGGGATGGGGTCGTAAGGACAGAATAATCCTAACTGCAATGCTGGCCATAAAACTTGCTGGAAAATTATCCTCAGTCTTAGAAGTTGTCCTATACTGACAAAATACAAAGCAGAAAAGTGCACAAAGTGAATTTTAACATAAAAAATACCACTGGACAATGGCTAATGACTGCAGCAATGTAGATGAATGAGCCTAAAAAAATACCAAGAAGTGAAGCGCTGTAACTGTAGTACAGGTTGCAACAACTGAAGACAGTATCTATAATAATAAAAACCACTACCTCTTTATGTTTTCTTTTTTAAAGAATGTATTGTATTCTTGAAATTCTTACTATGTTCATACCTAAATACCTGCTACAACGTTACCTTCCCAGCAGCGGTAAGAAATTCACACCCCAGAAGCATCGTGGTATATGTTTTTCAGTTTTTAGATAGTCTTGTTCATTTTTGAAACTGTATGATGTTTTTAACAGATGGAAACGTATATAAGGCTGACAGCAAGTAATATAATACCACATAAAGGACAAATTGAGTAACACCAAGGTAATTATGACTCATTAAGGAGATAACTAATACCTGTATGTTGATACTCACAGCATTTAAGTTAATGTTGTGACATCATCCAGGTGTTTTCTGACTGTGACACTTCTACTCCTTTTGCCTGTAGACCCTCCAAACCAGAAGTCCTTCTGAAGATTTCTTTTTTATTCTCAGGTCTCTGAACAGAACAATGTTGTTCTTTTTCAAAACCTGCTTCTGTATTTTACTACTTGATCCTACTTCCCACCAGGTATAGAAACTACTTTCACAAGTATCTTCATTTCTGTGCTATGTCTGGAATGAATGCCAGGCTACTAGACAGCAGGATGTGATTATAACTATGAATAACTTTTCTGTACATTATACTTAAAAACTAAGCCAAGAGTTAAATGTCTTCACGTGGATTTTACCAGGTATAAAAATTACTTACCCTACTAGTATCATCTGCTGTATCTATCTAATTGGTCCTAATTCCGATTGCAAAATCTTATAATACTATCTCCCTGGAAAAGACCTGTCGCAACACAGCTTTTAGGAGCTTCTGTAACAGAAACAATAATTACAGACACCATTTTCTAATTTTCAGACAATGACCTATATTATATAAACGTAACTATGACAATAACTAATATATTCTTAAGATGAACTCTAAATACTTTTTTTCTGATTTTGGACACCCACACTTTCATAACAAGCAAAAAGCTATAGCAGGAATTTAAAAATAATTAAAAATAAATAGTGTACGTTTGGGCTACAATTTAACTTATTTCAGGGCTAAAGGAAGCCTGGACTCCACTTTTGCTGCAAGGGGCAGATGATCTATATAAGTAAACCCTTTGTAAAGAAGGACAAAGGGAAAAAAACAGGAATAGATTTAACAGTTTTCTTTCTGCTATACATGGATGTTGGCACTGAGTTCAGTTACATTACCAGATATTTTCTAAATACAACTTTCTTTACAGTATTCTGAAGATCTTTTTTTTATGTATACAAGAAGAACTTACCTTTCTAGAAACTGTTTTATATGTGAATAAAAGTTAATGAGAATTGGTTCATAGCAGGAAAAAACTACAATCTTCTCTACCCATGGTTTAACACAGGATCACAAATTGTCTTTTAAATTACTTGTAAAGCTACAGCAAAGCATGCCGCACAGTTTCTCTGAGATCCAGAAAGCACCAACGTATGTTTTAGAAAGGATGTAAATTTCATAAAAAGCAACACTAAATAATGATTTGCAATGATAAAAAAATGTTGTATGCCTAATTCTTAACTTCAGAAGTGGTAAAACTGAAAAAGACATACAATACTTCTATCTGGTCTGCTGGTGATAACTTTAGCATAAAGATATGTCAATTAAAAAACAAAGGCCAAAAAGCAATTTCTTTTACTTACGTCTCATGACATATAATTCCTACCAGGAAAGAATGTAATTGCTTTTGGAATATACTGAAATCTTTACCTCCTTACTCCCTGTGTGATTCTGAATTCACCTGTATCAGTTTCATTTTTATTTTCATATTTACTCAGAGTATTTTTGACTCAAAGACTTCTAATCAGAAGAGGATTTCAAAATGTTCCAAAGGACCTTAACTTTAAGGTCAATTTTTAACCATTAGAAAAGATCTTTTTCCAGAATTTATAATCATCTCTAACTCTTGACAGGAGATTTACAATGACCTCAAAGACATTATGTAATGTAGGTTCAATAACACGAATCAAACTCTCTCCCCCCTCCATCCCATCTCTATATATACGTAAAGTATTTTCCTTCACTGTAAGATCATCTGGTTAAATGAATTTGACTTCTATTTGTCTATAAGACTTTGCTTCTTTTATTCCACTAACAGTTTTCTTCATGAAGATAAGCACTGATCTGATATTTGAAAGTGAAAAAGGTTTGCCATGTGCTCAAAAACAACATCTAACTCCTTAGTTATACCTTGTGTTTCTTTTCATGGATTAACTCACCTTGCTCAAAAAAGTAAAATACACATTTTAAAAAATGTCTCAACTTATTTTTCCTTTTGTTTTTCTGCTGTTCCAGTCTCTTGAGCAACAGCAGGTAAAGGACTGTTTAAAATAAATGACTCTACTTGTGCTCATCCAAAGCATAGCTACTCAGTTGTTGATGGCTCTATTCAGCCTTCCTCATCCTAGCCTGTTTACTGTATACCAGACCGCAGCTTCAACTGGGTCACTGAAATCACAATACCCTTCTATGCTACACATGCAAAATATTAAAAGATTGAAAGGGAGATAATCCACTGTTTTCAAGAACATATATAATCTTGATGAAATGAAGACTTACTAATGGAGAATCTACCATATCCCCTGGATAAATTATTACAGTAGTGTCCTGGTTTCAGCTGGGATAGTCAGCCAATGTTTCTGCAAAAAACAGACCTTATTTCCAATCTGAATTTTCCAGCCACATGCTTTTGTCTAAAAGTAGAAATTTTTCCCATATAGAAATGCCTACAAAATGTGGCAGGACCAGCTTTTTAAAGTTGCTTCATTTTAAAATTGAATTATGTTCTTTAATCTCTACTGTAAAGCAGATTTTTCTGGCCTTGAATCAGTGTAGTTCTTTCTGAGAATCCTTTCATATTTATCAATATCCATTCTGAAGGCCAGATAACAAAACTAGACAGCATTGTGCAGCCTGGCTGTTGCTCTGCAAGGAGAAAATAACTTCATGCTACCATTCAATAACCCTCCACTTAGACATAAGGATCACACTTTGCTCTCTTAGGCTATACTGCATTGCTCTGAAAACTCAGACGTACCTTACTAGAATTCTAAGGTCCTTTTAAGAGTTAACCCTTTCTAAATATTTTTTCATGTTTATGTACACAACTGTTTTCATATAGAGCATCGTACAAAGCATCTTCACAACAAAAAAATCTATGCAATATCAGTAGCTTGATTTCAAGATTAACACAACTGAAACAATGGGAAAATACAAGACATTGCTTTTCTGCGCTGCTCTCTCTAATCACCATTCTACAGTATGCTTCACAGTAACGTAAATTTGTTTGAATTAAAATGCAAATAATGAAAGTCGGTGTATGAAAAAGACATTAAGAATTAGAAATAGAAATTGATCAATTTTCTTTATAAAATGCAAAAAATAATTCATATAATTGTATGCAAGTTAAAGGGGTTTTTAGGCTAATACTAAATATTCATCTGATTTACGTAATAGAAAAACTACTGTCAAGGAAGATCTGATTCATGAAATGAAACTTTTTTATTTATTGCAATTAATTCTGCAGAACTTTTTATGGTTTTAGTTTGCAATTCTCATTTAGTCCTTTTGATTACTGTTGCCTGACTTGCTTTAATAAATTAAAAATTAATTTTGTGTACCCACAGTATCCTCTTTCTTGAATTATACATATAAATATATTAGTTAATTCCTATTTTAAGATTATAGTTCAATGAATACTTAAAAGCTGGCGCTACCACCAAATGAAGAGCTCTGTCATTTTTTCCCCCTCTGGGTACCCCTGCCTTAAAAGCATTCATTTGTCAAGCCATGGCTAGAGGCGCCAAAGTCAATATTCAAATGTAACTGCAGGAAACTTTGTTTCAGGTTTCCTCTTCAAGTTAACTTTCATCTTAGCGGCTTGCAGGCCTTATGGGAAAGAGCACACACCGTTACTTAAAACATATAGATGGCTTCTTTACCTCCACATGCCTCCACTCCCCATCATGTAATGCAGATATGACTTCTAACCGTATATTAATCTGTCTTTTCTCTTAATCTGTTTTCTCTTTTTTAGGTTCCATTTTTTATTTAGCTATTTTATAGCCTTCCTTCAATGTATTATCAGGGAATGCCACCAGGACATCACAAATCAGCAAGCAAAAAATTATAAAAAGGCCTACCCTGTTTTAGCTCGTTGCAATGATAACAGAACATTATGACCTGGAAATTAAAAATATTCATGCACAATATAACTATTTTAAAGAAAATTAATGAAAAATTCAATGATAAATGTGTCTTCACAAGTTCTCTGTATTTTGACTTTTATTACTAGGAATTCATACATGCTTCTTATAACAATTCCTGCCTAAAATATTCATAAATAGTTTGGCCACATATATCAAGGAAATATGAACTGCAAAGTAAGTTACAATTGCAGGCAAGGTATAATTTCAAATTATAAAGAATATGCATATAACTATCTCTTATTAAGATTTATTTTATTCTCTAGAATGACAGTACAAAAGTGAGTGAAACAAAGGAAAAGAAAATTATGCCACAGTGTGAAATAACTGCTCTATTTGCAAAAACCTGTGATAGAATTAAAAATCTTTTAACATATTTAAGCTAGAAAAACTGAACTTGACTTGTAGGAATACCATGTCAAATGCAAAGAACAGTTCCTGCCAGAGATGACAAGGGATGAGATGACCCCTAATTCTCCACACAGATGAGAACATGCCTTACCAATCTTTTGCTATCAGACTAATGTCAGCTTGCTTATTAAAATTCACCCTACTTCCCAAATTCCAAAAACATGCTAATTTCTTCTGAAATAGACAAGCTTAGCTTTTGTGCCTAGTTAGGAGAGAACTGGACCAGTAATATTTTAAATATATATATATTCGCAGCTCATATAAGCCTCTTAATTCTCTGTAGAAGAAATTACTATCTAAATTGTTTTGCTGAAGATAGACTTCAGAAACCTCAAAACTTTATGTTGCTAATACAACGAGAAGTGTCAGGTAGAGGCAATTTAATTAAAGAGATGAAAGATAAATGTACAGATTTAAACATTTTTTTCATAAAGCACAATTTACTAAATTATTATTCTACACAGGTCTGCAAATTACATGAAAGTAATTCTTTAAATTTATATAATATTCTGACTTTCAGGCCTATTTCTGTAATTTACACTGATACCTTGCTATAAGTATTCACTTGTATGAATATTTTTGATATATAATTGAAAAACAACTTTTATTAAAAACCCATATACACAAGTACACTACAAAGGAGAAACATTGTGTTAATGAGAAATGGAAATTTATATATGTCAATGCATTTTTATATATTTATTTTGAAAATCTAGAAAACCCAATGCTGATTTCAGAAGTTGTAGGGTGGGCAGGAAATAAAGGTGCAGTTTTGCAGACAAATTGTTTTTAATTACAGTTAAGAATTCTAGACTTACTTGTCCCTGTAAAGGTACAGGGAATAAATAAAATTAAAAAAAGAAATCCAAATCTATATAAATTTAGAAAGACATCAAAAACATCTAGAAATCTTCAGCAAGATAGAATGTCTTTCAAATTTACTGGCAATTAAGTATCCAGTGAAGATTCCTACTGAAGCCACATTGAAGCTAGTGAGATCAATTGTCAGTATCACACTTCTTCAGTGATCATGCCATTGCAGAAGGTTAGAATTTAACACAGCTTATAGTGTGTGGCTAGCCCATAGGCTAACCATAGAAGGATTGTGTTTCATAGCTGAATGTCTTCTATCTCTAGAACATCAAAAATCAAATTAGTGGCATTCATTAATTTGAAAAAAAAACAAACTGATCACATCAAGATATTTCATGTGTTCAGTCCTCAAACTATTCATCATGACCTAAAAATTAATTAAAAAAACCAAAACTGTAGGGAGCTAAAAGGAAATATTATTTGTTATTTCATCAGCAAGAGCCCATGTTGCAGGAAATCATGATCTATTTTAATAGATTTTCATGAAAACATGTATTCTTCTTAAGCCATGTATTCTTCTTAAGAACACTGGTTTACAGCTTATTATGCTAAATGCAAGGCTCACAAAACTGCCTGCAACTAAATTCGGGGGTCACATAGAGCAGTCTGCCCAGAACCACGCCCAGATGGCGGTTTCACTTGCTAATTTTGCCAAACACAAATAAAACTTTAGTTTAAGCTTTCAATATCAGTTTTCCGTTTTTACTTCTTTTTAGAAAATATTCAACCATTTGTATGAATTAATTTTTGGAAAAAATTCTCATTCACAAAAACCACTAGACTTTTCAAAGAAAAGTTTTGTAGCATCTTGAAGTTTTGAAGAACAGATGTTATTTCAACGTGCAAATGTTTTTTCAATGCCTAAACACACAAGTATGTTTACACACCAATCTGTAAATAGGATTTCGTAAATCTGAAAAAGTTAATTTGAGATCTCCAAGACTTTAATTGTTAAATTCTTTAAGATTCCAGATGCACTGAGTATACAGTGTCTTATTGAGAAGACTGAAGATTTTGAAGTGTTCTGACTATCAACCACATGGAGAAAGATGTAAGATTCACCTGTATGTATGAGGATTCATATGTGTAACCAAAATAGGAAGAACTGACCCTTTGTAGGAATTTCTTTTTGACACAGCTTACTCCTTACTTGCCAGCTGTTCTTGTACTCTCACCCTCTTCTAAAGCAGCTGGTTCTGGGCACTGCCAATTGATTAGGCTAAAAGACCAGGCTATTATTAGACATAATCAATGCTTTGCACAGTTGAACTCATTTACTAAGTTTGTCCAGATCACATGGTTTATAAGTCAGGAGGACACCTACTCTAAACTTCTGCTCAAAGTAGGCTCAGCCATAAGACCAGGACAGGTTGCTCAGGGCTTCAGCCAGACAGGTCTTGAAAGTCTTCAAAGATGGAGACTGCACAACCTTGAAGGGAACTCGCTTGGCTATATTCATGTTTTGCTTTTAATTAGCATTCTTCTTGGTATGGTATCTAAAATAAGGACTTGGAAATGTTCTTTACTGTCCACAGAAGACAGAAGACTAGCTTACTGAAGAACTGGAGATACGTGCTTGCTTTGGTAAGGCAAGTACTGTTTCTGCATTTTATCCTAAACTACTGTTCCCTGTAACTCTGCCCTGCCTTCCTCTGAATTAAGCAAGGGTATCGTATCTGAACCATCTAAGAAGCTACAAACAACTAATTCAAGAGTATTTTGAAGTAGAAAATATTTGTAAAACCTCTTCCACAGAGACAACAGTGGAAATTATGAGATCTGGTTGACACACACATACGATGTGTTGGATTAAGGAAATGTCTGCAAAGTTTAATTCTTGTTATGACTGGACTCAAATAGACCCTGGGCTGAATTGTCCACTGCATAGGTAAGTCTCCCTCCTCTACATATCCTCCAGGGCACACTTCTTTATTAAACTGCTAATCAGCCAGATAACAAAGAGCTTCAAGCATTATTTGATCTAACATGAATAAGAAATGTTACTGATTCTCTGGGGAAAAAAAAAAAAAAACAACCCACAAATGAAACAAACAAAACAACACATCGCTCTCAAAAAAGCCCTACACAACTCCCAAGTAGGAAGTAGGAAGTACTTCCTACTTTCAGTAGGAAGTAAAATAAGTATAAAGCAATCATTCCAAGTAGTACAATTGTTCAAGATACAGACACTTCCACTACATGTAACTAAACATCCTTGAAAGGTTTCAGTTCTGCCTATAACAGCTTGAGAACTTAAATAATTTAAGAAACTATGAGAGGCACAATCACTATGCAATGACAACTGAAACCTGAGACACTTGTCTGAACAGACAATTTTTCCCTATCTGGAAATAGCTGTGGGACTGGCCACATGTTCCACCATTTCAAAGATAGAAAGACAAACAAAGTGAAGGAATGAACATCTATATTTTTCTTTTCCTCTCAGCACTGATGTTAATTTTCAAGCCCAGTGATTAGTTCATAGTTCTCCTGAAACACAGTGTAACTCTGTATCTGCCTGAAATGAAGGAAGCTGAATACTTGTGACTCTAGGGTACAGGGTGCAGTCTCTTGATGACTTGGAGATTCGCCATTCCTCCCTGCATCTAACTTTACACACCATCCAAAATCTGTGTATCAGGTCAGCCAACAGAAGAGGAACAATGAAGTCGGTAGGGGGGAAACCAGTTTCTGTCAAGCCAGAATTGAAAAGCTCTGCTTGCTAATCCAAACAGACAAACTGTATATTGTCTCTATGGCACTGGGATAGTACTCATCTGCAAAAGTCACGCTGTAGCTCCTGTTGTTCTAACAAGAAAACTGTATGCTAAAATAACATATCATCAGTGCACTGTCCCTTACTGATTAATGTAGTCTACCCAGTCATCTATTGAAAACCCCTACAAATTTTTTAAATGTCCCAATGGAATCCAAGTCACTATGGTTGCTGCCAAATATATCCTTCAGGACATACTGGAAAGAAATTCTTGAGTCTGTAGGCACAATTAACATAAATAATAAAAAGTATCAGTCCTTCTTATCTGTCCTTAAGCAGCAAGTCACTGAGCTAAAATTCCTTTCTGAGATAAGATTAATGCATCCCATACTAACAACCAAAATTTCCATCAGTGCTGATAAATGAAACAGCTATAGCCTGAAAAGTGGCACAGTATCTCCCTTACTGTTTCCCACTCTAAATTGTTTTTGTCTATAGCTTAGCCCATTCTCTACCCATTGTTAGCTTATCTACTCATCAACAAAATATTAAAATTAACATTCCACCTCTCTCGAACCCAATTGTTTCATTATGTTTTTTACTAAGAATCTCCTTTTAGCAATGAAGACATCACTAAATTTACCTAGTCTTGAGTAAGAACAGTCAGTTGTATTCTTTTTGATCAACCGTGTCTTCCCTGCATTTATTCTAACATTTAGAAATTCCCACTGTAATACCAGTTACAGACTTAGAAAAAATATTGTCGTGCAGAAATTTAATTTTAAAAAATTCTTCCTAGTTATTTATCATAAACTGAGAGCAAGTTAGCATATTGCCAGCTATCTGCAGTTGTGCTGTATACCTACTCAATTTTGACAAATACTTGAAAAATGTTTTAAGTGTATAGAAAAAACTATAAAACCATGCAGATGTTAATAACTTCAAGATGTTGACTGCAAGAATTCCAGTAAAATGAATGCTGTTTACTTTGAGACAAACAAAGCTATCTGATCCTACAAACATGACTGCCCATTTAGTTATTCTAGCAAAATTGTTCAGCCTAGTATAAGAATAGATCAACTTACCGATCTACAAATAAAAAGGTATTTAACACTGCCACTGCTTTTACAACCTGAATTTCAAGTCAGTTCAGTTTACATTTAAAATTGTTTCAATTATTTCATTATTTTATTGGTGTGTGAATGACTATTGGACACCATTTTCTTTGCAATTCTTTTGCTTTATATTTGAAACATGCTTTATTGTTTTAAAGTTTACCAACAATAGCCTCTATTTAATACTCTCTTCCCACAAAAACTGGATTCATATCTGGCACATAACACAGTGGCAGACTGATGAAGGATTATAATTTAAATCTGAAATACAAAAGCTTTGTACTAAAAAATCTCTGCCAAAGCAGGCATATCTTAATAAGGATAATATTTTTTTCAATACAATGAAAAAGTAAGGTTTAAAAGATGCTTATGTATACAATTGCAGTCATTAGTTTTTACAGTCCACATAAAATTAAAGAAGAAGGTATCAATATAGTTCTACGTGAAAGAAGCTGCAAAAAAAGGAGAAATTGAGTTATTAAGTCTTACCTGACCAGTGTCCAGTGGTGGTACCTGATCTGTCAGTACATGTCTCGCTTACAGGCCTAAAAACGGTCTCCCAGCCACCGGTAGCATAGCGCCAATTCTGAGACTCTAAAATGAGTGTTCGCTGAGTGCCATAAGCGATCATGAAGCAGTAGACTACATGATGAAGTTGACAACCATAGCCACAGCCTTTGTTGATATTACACACAAGTTTCTTAGCTTTGCTGCAATCCTTCGGGTTCTGTAAGTACGGATGAAAAAATGAAGCTGAAGAGAAGATATACACAAAGGCATACTTTTTTTCTGAACAATTGACAAATGTCATAAATCTCACAAGTCATCCTGCTATAATACAGCTCATACTAAAATGGATGAGCATGCTTCAGCTCTATGAAAATTTTATGTGAATTCTTCACTGTGAACATGAACAGTTACTGAACATACTTTACTATCCTAATGTAAAATAGAACACCTTCAACATTTTAAATTACTTTCTCATTTGTAAATCTGTCAGAATAAGCTAACATTTGGACTCTGAGTTCACATTTCATCAATATGATTCTCAGTGTTTGAATGCTTTTTCCAAGTTTGTTAGTTCTCTTTCAATAAGCATGTATGACATCCAATGAAAGAAAATTTCCACCTGTCTACAGTATACAGAATAAAACAAACTCTTACTAATGGACTGCTTCCCAGACTAACTGACCACATACCAAATACAGAATATGAAACACATACCTGGGGAGACTGATAAAAGACAATTTTAATCTGCATGCACTCTCAATAAGATAATATACTACACTTCCAGAACCCAAGAAACAACGGAGGAGGCAAATGTGTACATGATGTGAATGCTACGTTTAAAAGTAGAAACTAATAAATATTTTTAGGTAGGTGGACAACACAACAACACAATATACAGAAGTTATTCTTTCTGTAAAATATAGTACTTTGCTGTATGCATTCATACTTGTATGTCTCTAGACATACTTCTGCATTCCAAAAAGGCTTTTTATAAAATCTCTAGGATGAAAAGTTAGGTTTTGGTTAAGATGTGAGAATACTGATATTTGAGCACCAATATAGATTCTGTTCCTCAAACATCTAATCAACTTTAAAAAAATTTTTCTGCAAATTTGCAACAAATTAGGTCTTCCCAAAAACCAACAATCACCTTCTGGAGGACTGAGATCTCTCCATCAAGTGATCTTCAAGATAATCTGAATATTCTGAGTCCTAATATACTTAATAAAAATTTTGATTTGTGCATTCAGTTGTGTAAAGCAGGGGAGAATAGTGCAGATCTGAAAAAAAAAAAAAAAAGAAAAAAGAAAAAAGCAACCAACCCCACAACATGTGTTACTTCGACATTTGGGGTTTTTTTTATTTTAAGGAAAAAACATCTGACTCAAAGCCTAACTAGCTATGAAAAACAATAAATCAAATAAAATTTTGATTCCTAAATTCTTTTCCTCAGACCAGTAACTCTTGCTATCACAAATCTAATGGATAACATGAGACTAAATCTAACAGGTATCTTTGAGACTGTAACAAATCTACTTCCCACAGTCTTTTAGCAGAGAAAGAGAGTTTTTCTAGTATTGTGTGCAAGTCCACAAAGAAAGAATTCCATGAAAAAATATCCCCAAATCTACAGAAGTGTAAAGATGTGCAACGATAACAGGTGCAAATAGAATCATTTTCTGCTGTTACATGTTACTGTGTAGAAAAGACTTAAACTCAAAAAACAAAGACAGACAAGTGCGTATGGTTATGTTGCTATTTTTTAACTGAAATATTAGGCTAATAAAAAATATAAGAATCTTCCTTCTGTCATTTAGAGAGCTGTCAGAAGCAGACACAAGTGTTCAGTTGTAGAAGTTGAAAAATTGTACTCTGTGTTTATCTGTATTATTTCTCTTTTTGAAAGACGTGTCTAGATGTTTTAATTGCTACGTAATAATTCATACTTTATATAGAGTATCTCAGAAGAGTTTTAATACCATTGTGTAACATACTGTAACTAGATTGTAAAAAGAACTATTATGGGCAAAAGTAAACCATTAGCTAAATCTATTTATCAGAAAGATCAATTGGCTTAGACTGTTGTTGGATTTTTTTTTTAATGAATTAGTGATTTTGCAATATACTTTTGTTGAGACACTTTAAAAAATCTTGATTTTAAAGAAAGCTGGCAAAAAGGAACAATAGATACATTAGAGATGTCAACAGCATCTCTAATGTTATTAAGAATGTCTTCCCATATTTTCCACATAGCAAAAATTCTTAATGAAACCAACTTTTTTGTAACTATTTTGAAAGGGAAGGTCTCTGAGAATTTTTAGAAAATATTAATAGATAATACTTTCTACACTTTCTATTACCTGCCCTCTTGAAAACAGAAGCATTTAATTGATGACATATTTGAAGCTGTGTAAACTTTGATAACATATGCCGTTCTAGCTTTCTTGCATGCGAACGCAAGCTTCGTATAATATCTTATTATTATGGAAATCAAGTAGGAATCACATAAAGAAACATGTGGAGGAAGGAGGATGGAGGCAGACTCTTTTCAGTGGTTCCCAGTGACAGCACGAGGGGCAACGGGCTCAAGTTGGAACATAGGATGTTCCATTCAAACATAAGAAAAAACTTCTTTATGGTTCGGGTGACAGAGCACTGGAACAGGCTGCCCAGGGAGGTTGTGGAGTCCCCTTCTCTGGAGATTTTCAAGACCCGCCTGGATGCAGTCCTGAGTAATGTGCTCTAGGCATTCCTGCGTCAGCAGGGGAGTTGGACTAGATGATCTCTAGAGGTCCCTTCCAACTCTGAAAATTCTGTGAGTCCATGATAATTTGATACCGTGACTACTTACCAATGTTAATATATATTGTACTTACTGGGGTTTTAACATTAGTTGGAGACTTAACCAGAAAGTATATATATCAATATCAGTTTGTGACTTATATAGAAAGCTAGTTGAGCTAATTTCTTTAAGACTATGTTTTTTTTCCAAATTGCTATACTTAAATTTAAGACAAGGCAGTATTAGAGCTTAAATTATTTGTTGAAAATTTAAAACAAGAATGTAGAGATACTTAGATATACTGCAGTTTCAACTGGTATTTCCTGAAAAAGGCGTAATTAATAAACATCAAGAAGGAACAAAAATGACAATCATGTTGCATGCATCAGAATAGCTTGTGCGTTCATAAGCCAAAAATGCCAACCAAAGCAACACATAAAAGTATTGATTTGATTGACAGTCAATTTCAAATGCAGCAAAGGCTGACAAGATTTTTCCTCCTAGCATAATGTCACAGAAAAGGATTATAAAACTCAGGTTTGAATGAACAGTGTACTCTGTTCCCATCACTAATTACACTGCTCACCACAGACTCTTCTATCCAATTGAGTTGTCCACATAATCAAGGGAGGGATGGAAGGGACTTCCAGGATTGTCAAGCACTGTAATGTAACAGCCATACAACTGCATTTAAAAAAAAAAAAAAAACACAACAAAACCAAAAAACCCCAAAACCCCAAACAACAAACAAAAAACAAACCCAAAACTGCCACAAAATCCCAAACAAACAAAAAGAAACAACCAACCACACAAAACATGCTTCGATATGTAGATTAGATTACCAAACCATGCCAGAGATTACACCTTTTATTTTTCTTAGAATCACCTATATGAACACTGCAACTGAAAATACTAACAAATTTTCAGAACTGTAAAATGGTTAAAATTATGTATTTCTGTGGAAGAGAATGTTACATGTCCCTTAAAATAAAAGTGCATTTTTATAACTGGCAAAAGGGATTTGGTGGTCTGTTATCACCAGCAACATTGGCATACACTGTTGCTCTCACAAAATTCAGGGTTTCCACTAAACTGATACAGTTAAGTTCTCACCCAAAGGCAACATACCATTACTTTCTACTTGTAAGCACTGGCAGATTCCAGCTCCTCCTTCCCGTACAAAATTTTACAGTCCTTTAGGCTGAAAATTATGTCTCCTGCCTAAGTTACAAGGAATGCAGTATACTCAGGTTTTCCCTGCAAGAAATGTATCTCCCTAATTCTTCTGTAGTACTTGACAATCTTTGTAATAAGGTATGCAGGCAATACGAGCGCAGCAGTTAGAGTCTGGCTGGTATCTCCTTTACTAATGGAGCTGGGAAATCACATTGCAGGCCTACAAAACTGCATTAGAAATGAGAGAAACAGTGGTGTTTAGTCTTTAATTAACATTCATTGGTTTGCCTGTTTGACAAAATATCCTTGAATGGCTTCTTTTGAATAACTGACTTTATCTTCATAAGACTTATTTAAAGTTGTTCTCCTGCTTCCGTTTAAAAACTATTTTAACTAAGACATATCAAACATGAACCATTAGCTTCTAAATCAAATTATTTAAAAGTCATTTTTAGTACCTATGATTCACCAAAGGAATGCTGCCACTATAAATCTTTTCAAGAAGACTAACGAGACTGAAGCAGACTCTGTGCTATGACTGACTGCTCCAAATATGTAAGCCTTGTTAAATTCAACCTTAAACTTAATACTGCAAGAGCAGTGCAGTACAATTCTTGTACTGCAGCATATCTTCTTTAGAAGAGACTAGACTGTCATTCCCAATGCAAGTTCTCCAGAGTACTCAAGCTTTTGTAGACCTCTACATATCACATCCCCTTCTCCATTCTCTTAGTAGACTGAAATCTTCATCTACTAGTCTTTACTCTCAGAGACAGCAGGTTCATGTATTTGACCATCCACATTACTTTCCTCTTCAAGTTTTCTAGTTTTATTATATCCTTTCTGACATTAAGGGACTAGAACTACACAGTCTATCCTTGATGCAGATGCATTGCGTAAATACTGTTGAGCACTGAAGTGATATTTTCACAGAATTATCTGTGGTAACTCCAAGATCTTGTTACTCAATGGTATGTCAACTGTATATGGGTATGTGAGCTAAAGATTGTCTTTCCCCATGCACGTAACTCAAAATTCAGTGTAGATGACTGTAATCTACAATTTTAATATGCAGTCAAAGATAACATGACTGGAGTATGAGTTAATAGTGTAAAATTCTTCTGCAACTGTTAGTCTCAAGCTGCTTATCACAAAGTTTGCAGAACAGTGATGGTATTAAAGCCAGATATTTTAAATAAATTCTTTAAAATGCAATGGTTTTTTAGTCTTAATTTTCTATCTCTAATTAAAAAAACAAACAAACAAAACCCCAAACAAACAAAAAAAGACTGAAATCCTGTGAAGTATTAAAATAAATCAGTATTGTCTTGTAAAAAAACTGAAAACCTGGAAAAAGCTTTGCAGGGAAATTACAGCTATAGTGAGAAATATCCACTACTGAGTGGGTATTTATTTTTCCCCTTAACAAACAGCAATATTGTAAATGGAACCATCAGCAAGAATGGTGAGAACAGACCACATCTCTGTTCACATAATTCTACATATTAAACAAAAGAATCAATAGGTGTAACACTCTCTAGCACATTATTTGTACCATGAGTTCATTTTTGTTTCTTATTCCTGTTGGGTAACTGCATACTCCAGTAAAATCAAAACACACTCCACTAACTCCATAAGCTGCTAAAAGATAATGAAACACCACAGTATTTTCTTAATGTAATGTATGGCTCCAAAATTACAGTTCGTGGTATTTTTACATTCAGATTACTAGCATACAACAATTGCAACAAAAATAAAATAAAATCAAAATTGTTATAAACATGATAATTTGAAACATGTAAACACAGGAAAAATCTATAGTAGTAAATCAAATGAGACTTATTCTAGCTGGCACAGAAAAGACTGCATCCATGCTATTACACTTTTTAAACCTCTTAAAACAGGGTAGCCACACACAGCACAAGACACTTTTCATAAATCTGCTACGTCTCAAACACAGCCAAAGAATTGTTTGGGAGAAAACTACTTGATGTGAGTGAAAAGCATGCCAGGAACTGTTCTTACAATTTAACAGTATAGAATACTATGTTCCAGTGCCTGGGAACATTCCCTGTCATTGTTTGACTTGAGTAAAAATAGTCTTAGGACTATTTCCAGATCCCCATCTTCCACTTCTCTCAGTGCTCAAAGAAGCTTCTTCTCCAGGGCTTTTGGTTAGCCTGTTGACAGAGTCAGCAGGATCGGATAGGAAAGATGTCAGAAGTGCTGCTTCAATGCCTCACTGCCTTCCACTGCTTTCAAGTGTCAGTTAGCCATCAAAACACATGACAAACTGGCAAAAGTAAACTCTGCGGCTTAACGTACATTTTACTATAAGAGAACTGTGTTGTTTGTAAATTTTTAAAAGTTTAGAGAAACATACTCTCATCCAATGAATCCAGACAGACTAGAGCAAAGCGGGCAAGCAGTCTCTTACAAATTACAAAGTAACCTCATAAACATAGTATGATGCTCATTAACAAAGGTGTTCATTTTTATATTTTCAATAAATATTTTATTTCTTAATGCTACACAGTCTGCTGGAGGAGACAGTCCCACCCAAATTCTGTGGAAAATCTGATTTTTTGAGAGGATGGCAATACATGAATAAGAGCCAGAGATGTGTAACTACAAAAAAAAAAAAAAAAAATCTGCTGAACACTCACTGGACAAAATGTCAGATTAAATTTCAATCTACCAATAGGTAAGTTTCAAACCATTCAGTATGTAATTCAGAACTATTAAAATATCTAGTAGTAAAATAGAAAGAAAACAAATGCATATTAAATTACAAACATTTCTGGGACTCCATCAAAAGTATAACTAAATCTCTCAATGAGTAGGTTTTGGTTTGCACGGGGGGTGGATGATTGAGCATAATCCTCCAACTAGTGAACAGAGCTCCTGGGGCTTTATGAGAAATTTTCAGTTCAAGCCACACTTCCAAATCTGAAGTGGGCTACTTATAGAAACCTTACTTAACAAAATGTGTTTTAAACACAGTTTCATTTTTTATTAACTATTTAAATGACATAATTTCCCAAGACAATTCAAGTAATTCTGGAAATACCAAAAGTAATCAAACACGTTTCCTATGGATTTTTAACTAACGGCCCCTTCCTGTGTGGATTCAGTGGTGCCTAACGAAGGGTAAGTGCAAACTTCGGTCTTCTCCAGTTGATGCACTAAGAGTTTCTTGTCTCTACCTTCCCCACTTATGTCCACAGAAAAATCTCCATTAAAAAAATGTTAAACTGATGATGCTGTAGAAAAGAATGTAACAAGATAACAATAACCATCTGCTAGGTGCTACATTTTTAGGCCTTACTAGTCAGTCAGTAAACCTGAATCTGAGTCAGAATCTACTCATTCTTCTGTTCAATGACTTCCCCTTAGATATAGACAACTACATGACTGTCATTATCTCCTTTCAATTCTGTTGACCAGTAGTGTCACTTATTCATTTATAATTAAATGAGCGAGTGTGTGTAAGTCAAATGATTGAAATTTAACCAGATTAATAATCGACATAGTTGTAAAGTTCAAGGCAATTAGAAGACACAGCAAAAGCGAGTCAATATTATGAATTCATAATGACAAATCTTGACTGGAGCTACACTACCTAAGTAAGCAAGTAGCACCTGTGGCCAGGAACATGTCTCAGTTAAGCTTAAGGATATGCCCTTTTGCAACCGTTTGCCTTGCCACTAATCTTGCCTTTATCATTTCAAGTTGAGACTACTGAAGTGTGCTGTTCCTAGGTCTACTTCTCAAATCTATTCAGAAACTAGAACTAGCATTCATGACATTGTTCTCCTTGAGTAAGTGAATTATCAGTGTTGTATGTATTTAGAGTAAATTCTAGAAAGCTTTCAAATAAACCTAAGGTTGCTGAGTCTACCATAGGAAAACTGAAGTGCTACAAGGTGTGCCCATGACAGAAATCATCTCTTCTCCAAGTCCCTGTACAGACACATAGCTGAAGTCTTTCAGCTAGTGTCCCCCTTCCCCATAAAAAAGTTAATGCCGATGGAGAATTTTCTATGAGGTATTTTTCCACTCTAGAATTTCCTTTTGCCTTTGTTTCAAATTAGTTTGAATTTATCAATAGCACACTACAACTGCCACAACACACTACAAATTGTTTCTCATGAGTGAAGTGGAGTAACTGGGAAATGATATAATACATTAGATTTGAATTACTGAAGGATACAAGTTTACACTTTTCAAGACTTACAGTTGTGAAGGGAACAGCCTTTCACACATATGCAGAGTGCCCAGAGCCTTTTTTGTTGCTGTTGTCATTTTAGTATGAGTATTTTTATTAGAAATATATATGCTTAATTTTAATTGGAGAGAAAAAGAGAGGATTTAATACAATTTAAGACAAAAAAATTCAAGTGACACATTAAATCACCAAAAATACCGGGAAATCAAGAAAACTTGGAGTCAAGTCTTGTAAGCAACTTTCTTTTCTTTGCATACACAACCCCAAATAAATAGTATGAATATGGCAAACTATGACTATTATAACTGATGATGTTGTTGAGTACTTAGAAACCTTTATCACCTGCTTGTATTTTTAACCTTTAAAGTTGAACAAAATGTTTTGATTTTTTTAAAAATTGGAGGCAAAAATATTCTGCTATTGGGTGACTGCATGCTGAATCACAAACTTCCTAAAATAAATAGAACAAAAATAAGCACAAAAGGAAAGGGGAAGGAAACAAACTGCTGCCTTCATAATCATTTACTCACTCTACCACTTCCACAATATAGAGTACTACAGGAGCCCTTGTCTGACTTCTCTTGCCCACTCTCTTGAATCATTTGATAATGAACATCTCTGAAAATACAGTCTTTTGCTTAAATGTAATTCCTAGGTTTTTAACTGTTGCTCTAACTACAGGGAACTAGCTAAATGTAGCCTCATTAAATCAAATTTATGGTAATGCCATCCAAATGAAGTAGCAGTCATCACTATTCACAATCATTCAGCCAAATGATATCCCAAGGAGATGTCCCAAAATAATGCAGCTGTCACTGTTCAACATGTACCAGAAAGAAAACTAGATGGTACTTCTATTCTTCACCAAAAAAAAAAAAAAAAAAAAAATTACAACAATGGCCCACAGAATTTTTTTTGCCTGG
>VYXH01003092.1:105086-128286 GCA_013397275.1 Burhinus bistriatus
TGGGGGGCGGGGCAGGGGGTGGGGGGTGTTGCCTTATAGCAAACAATCTTCAAAGAAACAAAGTAGTCATGGAGTAAGGGACAAAGTGTGGTCAAAGATCAAAAACAGATTATAAAAAGGAGCGAGAAATGGCCTCTAATTATCTTAGCAGGACTAGTACTTTCATGCAAGAAACATGGAAGAACTGGTAAAGGCAAAGCCGTTAAATTAAATGACTAAGAAATGTTAAATTAGTCAAGCGTAGAAAAGATGGTCATGAATTCCATAAGAAATTAACAAAAGTAAGCATGACTCACAACAAGTGAAATTTTGTATTGTTAACTACATTTAAAATAAGAATAGCGGAAGAAAAAATATTCAAGTTTCAAAATTCAGCTGAATTAAAAATCTTGGCCATTGTTTTCAACACTTCCATACTGACATGAACTCAAGAGAGACCTATTATTAGCTAATAGCTTAGACTGCATAAAAAAAAGATAAGAAAAAACCATATTTTGGTGCTATTCCATAAATCAATAGTTTGTTGTCATTTGTCAGCTAGTGGATGCTCACTTCGAATAGCCTAGTGAAGAATTAGTGTTAAGAGAAAACATCAGGAAGAAAACAATTAAAGGTATTATAAATTCTCACACATGAAGAATGATTGAAAATTTTAGGTATGTTTAGCCTGCAAATAGATTAATAAAAAGAAACACAGTTAGCTTATGAAAGAAAGAATAGTTTAGTGAGAGAAGGCTCATTACGTATTTCTATTTCACATTTCAGTACAACAAAAACTGAGCATTCAACTCAGCAAAAATGTTTCAACTAACCTAAAAGACATATAAAATAAATAGGTTAATACGACTTGCTCATAAAATACCCAAATGATTTTTAATGTGTTGCTGCATATTTGCTAAACCCAAGAATTTCATGCTATTTTTGATGACCTGCACAGTTATAATGCTAAAAATATCAACATTTATCAAAGCTACCACTACATTTTTTGGAAAATACACGTCACCATTCTTTAACTTAAACCTCAAAGACAACTACTAAGGAAACACGTCTCTTCTGTACAGTTTCTAGATCCTTTCATGTGAAACAGTCATATGGAATTTGATGTGCAGCAATAATACATTTATATGTTTTTAATTTCTATAATTTACCAGTGATGAATTATTAAAAATAAAAAACAATGTAATTCCTTCTGTAACATAGAAAATACTAGAACTTAAAAAAAAAAAAAAAGAAAAAGAAAAAAAAGGAGGGAAATAATCATTGTCTTATGTGTTTCTCTGTGTTACAGGATGAACCCATAATGACTAATTTTATATTTTAAATGCATAAATGTGAAAATATGCACAGTTCTTTCCCTGAGAGAAATTTTATTACTGATTCCTTCTTAACAAATTTATAAACAAAACAGGAAAAAAATGGCATGTATGACGGAAATTGAGCCAAGTATGTTAGACCTAATTCTAATTCTGAATCTAATGCCGCAACTTTCTGTAAACCACCTGCACGTGCTCATCATCAGGTTTCCTTCTCAAGAGAGTGAGGATAAAGATAGTTACCTTTCTTAGAAGTGCCTGAGCATATATTATGCTTTCTGAAAGGTTTTAACTAGTTGTGTTACAAATATGGAGTATTAGGATTCTACATGTGTTGTGACTTGGCACTGGTTTCATTCTTAATATTGTTTCTACATTTATTTTTAAATGAGAAGAAACTACCTTCATAGGGAGGAAAGCCCTTTATCATAGACTACATGCATCTGAATGAATTTTAGGAGGAGCTAAGTGAGCTCCCAGCTCTTCACTCAGTAAGTAAATTTCTTTCAAATTCACCAGAAAACAATGTAAGTATTTATTTAGTGCTTTAATTTTGAGCTTTTGTTCTTTTAAACTACTTTTACTTTCGTTATTAATTGTACATACTTGGAGGTCCCAGTCTTGAACTAAGGCCCTGAACACTGTAAAACATACAATAGAAAGACAATCACTCTCCAGAAATGTATACGTGCTTAGACAAGACAACAAATGGATAAGATGAAAGAAGACAAAAAGTCATAAGAGGCCCTATTTATCAGCATGAAAACTAGTTACAGTACACCACTGTCAAACAGTGACATCAAAAACGAAAGAACGAGGAACAGTTCTCAAGAAGGAGTTGAAGGAAGACAATAAAGTGATGCCTCCTGAATAATTTACAGGGAGTTTTTTTCCACGGAAGGGTGTCTTTTTTTATTTAACAAGGAAAAAATAAATAGCTTGGTCACAGAAGAGAAGGTTGCAATAGCTGAACTGTGAAATGTGAAACAATGAAAATCTGAGAAACAAATTCATCTATTTACATAGAGAAAAGATTAGACATTAGGGGTGACCATACAAAACAGAGCAGTGAGGTGCACACATGCAAGGAAAAACAAACGAGGTACAAATAAAGCAGACTACATCGAATATCTTTTTGTTCCCTATATAAATACTTGCATGCATTCATACATGAATAAAAGTCTCAAAGTCTTCAGATCAAGTTTTGTTTAAATTTTAGAGACACGCACAAGCACATATACTAAAACAGCTTTATGCACTCACAAAAGTGAACATCTCACGCAACTGTTGAAACAGTCTAGGACTGGACAATACATTACACAAGCACTTCAATTTTGCATACTCATATTTTTAAAAATGAGCTGCTTGTTTAGAAGTTTCATACAAGGACTTTCATACTTCTATTTTTAACACTGTGCAAACATACGTATGCATTCTGATACTCTAAAGAATCAAAAATGGAAAGCAGAGACTTATCTTTTCTAATAAAACAAAGAATCCAAACAGGTAAGTACAGCTCAGTGAAAACCATGGATCCAAAAAACAAACAAAGAAACCAAAAGAATAACAAAACCCAAAAAACCACAAAGATTTGCTTTAAATACTATCAGTCCATATACATATAAAATAATGTTTGAAACAAACTTCCAAATTTATTTTGTATGTAATTCATTGATATACAAACATTCACTTAAAACTGTCATATAATTGTTCTATTACAAGGCTATAGCCAAGTGCTCTATGTAAAAAATAAAAATAAACAATGTTTACCTTGATTTAAAAGCTCTACCCTCTTACCTGTAGATAAGTTATTCTCCTCTGCACCAAATCTGTTAGATCTTTGGCCTCTTTTTCTCGCCAATCTCCTGCTCCATCTGTTTGACTGAGGTAGTACAAGTCGGTCATTATTGACCTGTAAACAACAATGGAAAACAGTATCTAAAAAATGGGAAACAATCTTAACATGACTAAATTGGAGGATTAGATGAAATTTTAAAAAAATTAAATAGATATTTCAATTATAGCCTCAAAAACAGCTTCTTCATGTCACCTCCTACCCCACAATCCAAACAGGAGCCAAGAAAGACTGACTGTGTCCTCCAATCAACATAGAATCACGGAATCATCTAGGTTGGAAGGGACCTTTAAGATCGTCAACCTAACACTGCCAAAACCACCACTAAACCATGCCCCTCAGCACTACATATACACATCTTTTAAATACCTCCAGGGATGGTGATTCCACCACTTCCCTGGGCAGCCTGTTCCAATGCTTGACAATCCTTTTCATTGAAGAAATTTTTCCTAATATCCAATCTAAACCTCCCCTGGTGCAATTTGAGGCCATTTCCTCTTGTCCTATCCCCTGTTACTTGGGAGAAGAGATTGACCCCCACCTCTCTACAACCTCCTTTCAGGTAGCTGTAGAGAGCAATAAGGTCTTCCCTTGGCCTCCTTTTCCCCAGGCTAAACAATCCCAGTTCCCTCAGCCACTCCTCATAAGACTTGTTCTCTACACCCCTCAGCAGCTTCGTTGCCCTTCTCTGGACATGCTTCAGTATCTCAATGTCTTTCTTGTAGTGAGGGGCCCAAACTGAACACAGTACTTCAGGTGGTGCCTTATCAATGCTGACTACAGGGGGATGATCACTTCCCTGCTCCTGCCGACCACACTACTCCTGACACAAGCCAGGATGCTCTTGGCCTTCTTGGCCACCCAGGCACACTGCAGGCTGTCAACCAACACACCCAGGCCCTTTTCTGCCAGGCAGCTTTCCAGCCACTCTTCCCCAACCCTGTAGCGCTGCATGGGGTTGTTGTGACCCAAGTGCAGGACCTGGCACTTGGCCTTGTTGAAACTCATACCATTGGCCTCGACCCATCAGATCTCTCTGCAGAGCCATCCTACCCTTCAAGCAGATCAACACTCCTGCCTAACTTTGTGTCATCTGCAAACTTACTGAGGATGCACTTGATTCCCTCGTCCAGGTTGCTGATAAAGATATTAAACTGAACTGGCCCCAATACTGAGCCCTGGGGAACACCACCTGTGACCGGCCGCCAACTGGATTTTACTCCATTCACCACCACTCTTTGGGCCCAGCCTTCCAGCCAGTCTTCCACCCAGCGAAGAGTATTGCCCATCCAAGCCATGAGCAGCCAGTTTCTCCAGAACACTGTGGGAAACAGTGTCAAAAGCTTTACTGAAGTCCAGGTGAACAACAACATTTCCCTTGTTCACTAAGCGGGTCACCTTGTCATAGAAGAAGATCAGGTTTTTCAAGCAGGACCTGCCTTTCATGAACCCATGCTGACTGTGCCTGAAGACTTCATTGTCCTGCATGTGCCACGTAATGGCACTCAGGACGATCTGCTCCATAACCTTCCCCAGCACCGAGGTCAGACTGACAGGCCTGTAGATCCCCGGATCCTCCTTGTGGCCCTTCCTGTAGATGGGCGTCACATTTGCTATCTTCCAGATAACTGCAATCTCCTCAGTTAGCCAGGACTGTTGATAAATGATGGAAACTGGCTTCATGAGCAGTTCCATACCCGTGAGTAATTACAGTATTAAACAGGAGATGGGTTAGAAAAAACTCTTAGGCTTGCTATAAAGCATTTGTTTCTGGTGTGTGCTAAAGGAAACTAAAAAGAAAGAATAGTTCCATGCTAGATACATTATGCAAAGGCCCCAGATGAAAGTGCAATAGTGATTCCTACAGTAGCTTCTACAATAATGCAGTTACTTTGCTTCTGACCATCATCTTACTATACTTGTACGGAATATAATATTAGAAATGTCTTTAGCACAGGTACAACAATAATCCTTCTGGTTTTATTACTGAAAACTAACTACAGAATCCTATTACAAGATTTAGTAAACAGTATTTGCTATGGCATGTACCTCCTTCTGACTCTGGAAGAAGGTAAGCGTGCTGCCTGCTTAGAATGACTGCATGCTACTGATACTCAAATGGGAAAAAACTTAAAAAATTTAAAATTCAGAACAGACTCATGGCCATATTACAAGTCTAGACCACAAAACATTAATTTCAAGCCACTATCAAATCTTAAATTGAGGCTAAGACACTGGAGATCATCTTCTTTGGATTATCACATTTCAGTAGCCAAATAAGAGGAAAAAGAACTCTGTGTCATGAGGAGAAAAATGGTATATCGCATTTACTTGCTGAGATTAGCCAGGAATTTTGTGAAAAACAGCCCAAAGAGTAACACCTAGGAAAAGATTTTTTTATATCTATGGCTTTTGGGAGGAAATACAAAACTAGAGGCCAACCACTCAAAATATTTGTAAAAGCATTAAAGGCTATTCTACAAGTAACACACAGTCCAATTCAGAACCAATAATTTCAGAGTTGCCTTTATACACTGAGAGTATTTAAAGTTGCTGAACATTTTTCCATAACAATGCTAAAGTTTTAAGTTTGAACCACTTTTCTTAATTCTTCCATCTGAACTTGAGAAGTTGCAATTTATTGCCTGAAATTCTTGATAAGCCACAATTTTGATCACTAGGAAGAGATAGAACAGAACAAAAGCAGAGAAATTTGGGAGGTTAGAAAAAGGAGTGTGAGGGGAAGACAAGCATATTTCATAACAACCTGTGAAAGAGGTCCTGTCTGAAGTAATACAAGACACTGCTGCTGGCAGTGCTTGTTAGTACTGGAATGACAAACCTAGTTAGCTAAGGCTATCCCTTGTAAATAAGCTTAGCAAGTAAGAAAGGAGCAGACAACATATGTCTATTAGGTAACTATTTCCAACGACTCAATATTTAAGCACTATATATTGAGATAAATCAAACTGGGACAGAGCTATCCTTATCAGCAGAGTTATCAGGAAACCTTCTCTCGCTAATAACTGGATTTATGGATCTGTATCTTTCCATTCTCATGCACTCATTCTGTTTTTCACACCCATCCTTCTACACAGGATAACACTAACGCTGACTTACTATATCATCTACTGTTGCTGTATTAAGAAAATTGTTCAGCAGTAGTAATGCTCACTTTCTGTCAATCAATTGGAAGTACCATATTTACATTCTAATCTCAAACTATATAAACTGGATTTTCTTTTACAAGGTAACTGATCTTCAAACACCATACTCTGGCTTTGTACAAAAAACCAAACAATTTAAAGTATCATCAGGTAACTAGTTTCATATCACTAATTTTTAAAGATGCAAAATACTCAAAATAACATGCAAACACAGTTTAGAGATAATTAGAACAGAATTAATGATGCAGTAGATCTAATACAATGGATTAGATACAAATAACTGAACAGATAAAGAATCTGCTTCTCTTAAAGCAGTTTTCCAATTTATAGAAAGCATTACAGGCTAGTAGGCAAATTAAAAAAGGAAACCCATGTATTTTTCTTGGGATTTCGATATATTTTTCTTCTCAGTCAGGATGTAACCATGCTGGACGTTTAAAGAAAGACTACAGATTTTAGGTCTAAACATTAAAAAAAAAATACAAAATCCTGTGCTATCATTAAAAGCAGTTGCGCAACACAGCCACATTTAAAATAATTTTCAAATTCTCTCTTTCACTGGCCTTAAAAAAGTCTTTTCTGTACTTGTGATGTAAGCAATCAGCATACTCTCCTTTTACTTTATAGAAATAGATTTCTATTAAATTTTGTCTTAAAATAACTGAAAATACAAAGTCTACCAATAAAAAGATTCTTTTCCTCTCAGCAGCTATTTTTCCTATTTCTAAGGAAAAAAGTGTTGTCCAAATTTTTTTTTTTATTATTTTTAGCTATGAGGACCATGACAAAGTAAAGGCTTTTAAATAATTTCAAATAATTTAAATAATCAGCCTTACAGATGAAACATAATTATTTTCTATCATTTTTGAGGTAAGAGGAATCATGAGAGAGTCCTTACACAGCCTCAGTGACTCAACACTTTGGGGAAAGGCAGCTTTGCTCAGTAAAAGCCATAAAAAAATTTCAAATAATTTGTGGGAAATGTTATGAATTCATGAAAGACTTTTCAGATATTATCCACAATCTTTTAAAAAAAAAATTTTAGTCTTATGAAACTCGGAAGTAAACCAGGAACTGAAAAATTCACAGGTGTTATCACACAGAAATGATTATAATGTAGTGCAATTTTATCACACTTTCAGTCACGGACATCATCTTTCTTTGATTGCTCCTGCTGTAAAATGTGCATTTTTTAGGTTTACATCTGTTAGGTTCTTTTGAGTGTGGCAGACCGTCATGGTGGCTTATTAATACAGATGTAGAAGAGACACAGACTAATACCAAAGACCAGAACCAGGCTCCATATGTTGAGCCAAAAAGTAGATGGACCGGCGATCCATGAACCCAAGATAGCTAAGTGCAGACAAAAGATGAGCCTGCTCAGGATTATTGGAGGCTATCGTGGGTGGTAAAACGGCAGAAAGACAATTTCAGACAGTGGCACTGCAGACATTTAGTAAGACAAACTTGGTCCTTCTTTGTGTTACTAAACAACAATATCCATTTGCTGTTGTTATTTTTGTTTCATATCATAAATTAAATCTTGAAGATGCTCTTAAAAGCATTTTACTCCTGGAAAACAGAATGGAGTAAAGAGATTGACTATATATATCATCTGCATTTGATTGTCACAAATACAGGGAGGTGGGTGGCCATTTCTAATACATTTTTAAAGATCAATGTAGACATTTATTCCAGCCGTATGACAAAATTACATTTAAAGCTCCTAGAAACTTTACATCAACAAATAAAAACTCAAAGAAAAAATTGTGATACGTTCCACCAAATTCAAAGGAAATAATGTGAAAATATGCCCAAACACTATGTGTCAAACCTTGGCCAGCTACCACAAAAGCCCTGATGACAGCTGTTCCCCAGGAGAAGAAGGAATGAAACTAACTCAGTAACAGCCACATAATGCCAACATAGTAAACAACCATGTCAACTAGAGGATTAATCTGTTCTTTTCCAAGTCTTTCCACTGTTAAGATGAAGTTACTCTCAACAACTCCCTTCCTTATGCAACTAATAGAATACAATTACACATTCCATAACGTAGGAAACTCTGCATTGGGCTACACTGTTTCTTAAACAGAATTGGTAGTGAAATATTGGACAAAAACATCTGCCAAGACGAGCTCTCTCTGGGCAAAAATCTACACAACTCCTAGGACACAGCCAAGAAATTGTGATTAAGGCATTCAACAAGAGAAGCGCCATCATATTAGTAGCAGACTATATGTATAACAGCACCAAGATTAACAAAGAACTCTAATACTGCTTATTCAGAGTCACAGAAACTGTCTTTAAGTCTATCTTCTCTTAAAAAGTCTTCTCTATGACACAACAGGCATCCCTCACGAACAAAAACCCCAAATCTTAGCCACTTTCCTTACATAGCTATCTCATCATTTGATCACTAACCCACCCCTTTATCTGCTTTTCCACACAAGGAGGTCATTACAGACTGTGTTAAGTACTTATAATTAATACTAATCTTTCTATTCCAAATATTAGATTATAATATATATTAAAATACCTAAGATATATGTTTATGTATGTTTATAAAAACAAATAATACCAGCTTCACATGCAATGTTCCATTTCTCTAAGATACACATAGGTAACAATTTCTTAAGACACCACCGTCAACAAAAGGGCATTCGGTAACTTGTTAAATCCCTTTGAAAAATCAACAAGTCCACATGTACTTCAAAAAAACCACCAGCAATAACAAAAAAAACCACCAAAACCCTGTGATTCTCAGAGTGAACGAGAGCATCTGATTTGCTCATTCTAAACTTGTTATGTTCCTTTCAGGAGAAGAGACCAGATGGATCATGTGGAGGGAAAAAGAGCTCCCTTCCCTGGGGAGCTACTGTGCATCCTAAGGGAAAAGAACATCCCAGAGACAGCAGTGCACCACAGGCCAAAGGATGCGCATAGAAGGAGCTGGGAGTTCTCCTGCAACTCACAGAGCAAGACTGAAAGATTACAGGGAAAGAAGCAGACAGCCTGACCTCAAAGGTGAAAGAACGAACTTCCTCAGGACTACAGGCAACGAAGAACATTCTGCTACGCAAGATAATTTTATTGCCTGAAGTCAATGTTGTAAATACATCAAGAACACAGTCTGAATATTGTAGCAACATTTTGTATCTGTTTTCTCTTACGCGATTACTTTGGATTTCCATATTGTAAAAAAACTGTCTACATTTTATTTTAATAAAACCTAGTTTCTGGCTGCTTGGTTCTAGCCTAAACTACTTTAGTCTTCTTTGGGGACCTCACCACACAGGAAGGTCTACACAGATCTACTGCTAAGACTCAAGAGACTTCAGGACATTCTGCTTTTGATAACCACTGTTTCAGTCTAAAGAATAGTTCTATTCAACAAGAAAATTCTTAAATAAAGAGGAAAAAAAAGAGCAGCTGTTGATTGCTTCTGTCATATACAAACTTATTCCAGAACCACAGTGGTTTCAGACTTCGACAGTGGGATTCATCTCATAACTTCCAGAGGTCTGCAATGCAGACTGCTACTATTCCATGCAGAGGAGCATGCATTTCTAGTATGGATTTCACCTCATCCTGAGGTACAGAGAGATCTGAAGTTAAGGCTGTCAGAAATACAGAAAACTTGCAAGTTGGGCTTAATGAATTAACAGTCATTGATGTAGGAAGGAAAGGAATAAGAAAAGGATTCATCCTGGGAGGCAGGAACATAAAAGCCTTCTGGCATCAAACACGCAACATTATTCAAGGTTCCACTGTGGCAACTGCCTGAAGTGATCCTGGCTATACAAATAGAGCAGTAATGTGTACACAAGTGATTATATTCCCATGATGGACATCAGTAAGTCTGGCATTAGACTACTTGCTCCAGTTTTGGCACAGATAGTTTAAAAGGTACATCAAGAATCAATGACCTGAAGTCCAAGAAGCCTAAACGGAAATAAATTATCTGGAGAACAAATATTTCTGAGTGGAGGTAACTATTGAAATAAACCGCCCAAGGAAGTGGCAGCTTCTCTGTCAGTTGACTGTTTAACTGAAGATCTCAAGTATTTTGGAAAATTCTGCTTCAGCCAAGCACTACTTTTACTTCACTCCAACATATATAATTGCACTCAGCAGAGAAATAATTGAATGAAATGTAATGGCCTATTTTATATAGATAATAACTCTCAACAATTGAACGGTCCCTTCTCACTTTAAACTCCATCAATCTGTGAGAACCGGGTTTTGGAATTGTGGAAGATTAAATTACAAAATTTAATGGACTAAATTATTTGCCCACATTAATAATCAAATTCATATTATTTTAAACTATATTTTAAATAGTGCTTACATTATTTCCAAAGAATTGAAAATGCTTACTATTTTTTCCTTTTACTATTTTCAAAGGCTCATGCCTTACTACTGATGTTCACATATGCAGATCTCAGCTTTTTGGGGAAAGAGGTATTTATTTACGGTGGTATATTTAGTTAATTCAACTATTTTCTTATGACTCATTACTAATGAGATACAAATTGCCATTGCAAACCTGTTGGGAACATAGTGTTATAAATATAATAGGCTTATAGACAGATCTTACTGAATTTTTAACACTTCCTGGATTAATTTTCTTCAGCATGAACAAAACTCATTCAGAACATTTTAGTATAATACAAAAGGTACTTCAACAATGAGGAAGCCAGAAGATCAACAACAAGTGAAAATATAATTGCAACACATTTTTGAACAATATAATGACGACAATGTAATTAAAGGTCATTTCTACCTGAAATATTCTGTTAAATTCTAATTATGAAAAGAAGTGACTTTTCAGAATGAGAATTAGTCCTGAAATTAAGATATTAACCAATTTTAAAGTAATTCCAATTATATAATATCCCAATGATCAATGTAACTTACTTTCTAGTATTTATTAAATGCACAATCAGATACCTAAAAATAAGCAATTTCAAGGGTTTTTTTAATGGTTTTGTTATATGTACAAATATGCATATATATGGACAGATGCAACTGAAAAGCAGTAACTGGCACATAGGATCCAGGTCTTCTAATAAAAAAAATGAAAACAGAGCAAATTAAACGGTCATACCCTAAGCTGTAGTGACATAAGCTGGATATATACTTTATGTCCCATGAAATACAAGTAATAATTTTCTTTTCATGCTTCAGTCATGATCTTTTAGCGCACATATCAGTTATTTACACGAAGAGATTTTTAAGCAGTGTATCAGCAGTTTACTTAAATCAATCCATAATCCGGTCACAGTTTCAATTGGGATACAGTTAACTTTATTACTAGCAGCTGGTATAGTGCTGTGTTTTGGATACACAACAACATATATGCAAAATCAACTAATACGAGTACCTTTCCTGATGACCCAAATCAGACAAAAACTCATCAATGCGTCTTTGCAGTTCACTTCCTTCTAGATTTTTCAATTTCTTCAATTCACTCTGGAGGAAAAACCAAAGTTCCTTAGCCCCATTTTCAATCCTCCTTCTCAATATTTCACGGTCTTTTCCAAGGCCTCCTATTTAAAAAAAAATAAAAATAAAATAAAATAAAAAGAAGTATAAAAGCATCAGCACTTGTAGCTGAATTGTTTGTTAAGAAATCAATACATTTGTGATAGGAATATCAAAACTTGTTTTAGAATTAAAAGAAAACTTATCTACCAACCATCTCCTGTCTGCTTCTTATAGTTTTCTATCTGTTCTTTGGCCTTCAAAAGTTGCTCCTCTAAAGCATGTACCTTTCCTGCAGCTGGTCCCTGATCAATGGGACCATCTGGTATCCTAGGATATAGAAAATAAAGAAATTACATGATTTATAAATACAATTGTTATTTGATAAGTTATTTGCATTAACAATTCAGCTCTCCTCTCATTTTTGTTCCATACTGTTTTGCTAATAAGCCTTCTTAGCACTTTCTTAAAACCGGAAGAAATTAAACATCCTAACAAAGTTTTTCAAACCTCAATCCCACACGACAAAAACAGTGCAGCACACAGATTCAACCCAGTGTAAAACTGTGTTGTTTACAAGACTTCCACTGACTGACAGGACCAATCTTGGGCTCTACTTGTGAAAACAGTACTTGCAGCAGCTTAACTCAGACTATTTGTTGGACTGACCGGCACGCAAGCGAAGCCTAAACGAGGGATGTGCCTTCACAAGACTGAAGTTCCAGCTACTTTTTATATTCACACATAAAATACATTCTGCTCTTGAATGCTGGCCATATGTTCTTAGAGGACCAGAGCTCCAGCACTGGAACTTCACTTTTAATTTACATCTTCCTACATATTGGCAGAAGATGATTTCAATGTATCTTCTGGCCTCAGAACAAGATCCTAGCTTCTTAAATGTACTATCATGAAATTTTTTTATTACAACTCTGGTATTCTAGACTGCTGGTCACCTAAAACAACACTGGCAACTGTAATATCCATTTGTGAAATCTCTGGTATGTGAGCACAGGAGAAGTATGGAAATATGTATCCTGAAATCTATGAGCCCTAAATCAGTCCTTAGGCTATTACTGAGGTTTGCTTATCATCTCAACTTGAATTCATATTTTAATAAACTGAAATTGTTAAAGTATAGAAATTAGATGTTATCTTCTATTTGCCTCACAAAGTAAAAATTAATGCAGGGAAAATAAAACCCCCTTTGATCTCTAGAGAAATAACACTTCTGGTGGATACAAGGTTTAATAATTATTCCACCTTTTATAAGACCTTTGTAAGAGCTGACCCTGAAATGAGGAAGCAGATGTGTAACGAAAAGTCTTGACAACTGTAAATACAGAATTCTTGCAGAACATGATGATGATTCTTCATTTGTAATGGAATATGAGCACAAAGAGAAAGGGATATTCTCTCCACACACACATATACAGAGTTTCAAGGCACCATAAGGAAAGAGCCCTCGCCAGACAAAAGATGCCTGTAGCATAGAGAAAATAGAGGTTAGAGGGAATATCTACACACTAAACCAGAACTGACAGCATTCTAAAGATCCTACTGAGATGTCATTAACTTTAACGTCTCTCAGATCTGCATAATTAAACACCAATAAAAATTTAGGAACTGACGAAAAGTCCATTTTCACTGGAACACTTGAAGGGAATAAATACCTAATGGAAGCATCAGAAAGGTATATCACACAAAGAATAGCATTTAAGCCCCTTTTTTCAGAGAGGGGTGGGAGAGGCGGAAGAGGAAGCTACAGAGCCTGACAGAAATCTAGTACAAAACTCTGCACTATTAAAGTTCCCTATTGAAAACAAATTAGGGATAATTAAATTATTGCAAAATATTTATTTGTGTTTTAAAGCTACCATGGTAAATAAAAAGGAACTATCAATAACTGTTCATATATCTGCTTTTTTATGCACTGAGGGAACAAGCATGACAAAACTTAGGAAAACATTCTAATCTGAAATATGTGCACTCCCTAAATATACTACCTCTGTATGAACAATCCATTTGTGAACTTGCTTCTACAACATATGTACAGTATGATACCATACTGAGATACAGTACTATATTGCCATGTACAAGACAATACAAACAAACATTTAAAAAGCATATTGAAACACATTTAAGCTCTTGCAATAGTTTAAAACCACAAGGTTGAAATATATTTGTGTTCTGCCAACTTGGTATCACAATTTGGATTGTGACAGGACAACTAACCACAAAATTACCAGGAAAAATGGCATGTCTTCTCTTGTATAAGTCACATTCCCTAAAGGTAGACTTTCTGAAGAACAATAAGGTAAAAGGATACAAAATCATTACCACGAGAAGTCTTCAGGCAGCACACACATCCTCTGAACATAAGGAAAGTCTGCTAAAGTAGCAGTTACAGAATCCTACAGAAGGATGGTTGTGGATGATATGAAAGAAGTACAGTGATTCTGATCATTTGATGTAATTAAGATTTTAAAAAAGAAAAGTACATGCCATTTAACATTCAACTTGCTTTGGCATACTGCAATAAAAATGTTTACACTATTTATGTTGTTAGATGAAAGGAGCTAGGATGGGGGTCGGGGGCATTCTCCTAGGCTAGTTGTTTGGACTTTCAAAAATTACATCATTTTAGGATAAAACTGAAACAACTTGTTCTTTTTGCAGTTTTCTCTCTACATCTATTACCTCATCAGACTTGGAATTGCTGTCTTCCTCATTTTCATCCAGTCTCAAAATTAAAGAAAAGGTTCTTCTCTGCAACCAGCACAGCTTGCTTGTTATTGCCCTCTACAAGTACATCAACTGAGCTGGAGATAAGGCAACATTTGAGGGAAAAGTGTTTGAATTAAAATCCTTATCTATACTTATGGTATCATCTACGTAGACAACTTCTAGCGCAAACTATCCTAGGAATAACGCATACTTATGAATAAGAATTCCTTTATGTAAGTTTTCATACCAAAATGAGTCCTGACAACTGACTTGCTCCTTAAAGTTTGAGGTGAGCTTAAAGTAAGTTTATCTAAACTATGATGATTCTAATCAACAATAAAAGAGCATGTCAGTAAGCATCTAACACAGAATATCCTTCACTTATTACTATGATAACATTGTTAATTAAGTTATAAACACAAAATAAGCAAAATTATAATCCACTTACATGGGCAGCCATAATACACCAAATAGTGGATTGGTTTGAATTATTTTTCTCAATACTTACAAGGTGTGATTTTTGCTTGCTGTAGTAAATATAAATTATCTTTTCCATAATGAACTCCTATCAAATAAAGGTATTACTGTATAACTTTAAACGTAAAAAAGA
This sequence comes from Burhinus bistriatus, assembly GCA_013397275.1. Classification (NCBI taxonomy): domain Eukaryota; kingdom Metazoa; phylum Chordata; class Aves; order Charadriiformes; family Burhinidae; genus Burhinus; species Burhinus bistriatus. Next base: position 120,246 of record VYXH01003092.1, read on the forward strand.
TTTTGTTGTAGAGATAACCCGTTTCTGCTTTGTCCCTTGTTTAGTAATCCAGCTACACTTAAAGACAGAAAAAAGAATTCTGTGCACAACATCCATATCACTGAGGCCACTTTCTCATCATCTTCAGGTAACATATAGAGGGGCAATGGCAAAGTAGCAACCTCTAATCTGACTCTCTGAAGGCAAAAAGAACCACTCAAAAATTAATTGTAGTGACATTCAATTTAGCTGGCAGAATTGCCATACTGTGTAAAATAATCACAAAAACTTTAAAACAAAAAATCAATCATAAAAACCATTCTAAATTTTTCCTATTTCCAAGGTACTTAAAAGGTTACCTTAATTTATCAGCAAAAGGAAAAATGTAAGATTTCACAAGTTCACCCTCAAATATTTTCTTATTGTTTCATTTATGTCTTTCTAAGTTCTTTGTATGGAGTTGGAAGGTTTATAACTAACTAAAGCCACGTTATGATTGGCTTTTCTTCTTTCATTTCTTTTTTTCTTCACAAGAAGAAATTGATGTTTAATTATTAATGAATACCAACACACACGAACAAATAAAAAGAATATAAATTTTCACTTCAACTTTCTAAGAGAAAACCTTTTCAGTAAATAAAACTGAAAGAAAACACTCAATGTTACCTGCAAATAAAGAGCGAGCAGCATCCCTTTTCAATTTAAATCTGCATAGCCCTGATCAGCACTGATTTACATCCACTGAAGATGTGTCCCTCTCCTTAATTCAGAATTGCGTAAAAAACAATAAAAAGAGCAGAGATGCACACCATACAGTTCAAGGATTTTTCCTTCCTCACATACTGGCCTGTGCAATAGCCTCAGCTTCAAACTTGAGACACTTTAAACACATGTAATACAAAACAGTACTTTAAAATAATATTTACATGTTTATCAACCCAAAGCTATTCTTGTATCCAAGTCCCTTTCAATGCTTACTACAGGCTTACCAGGCCCAGAGTAATTGACAGAAGTACTTGAATAGATTTGTTTATGATTAATTCATCCTGAGTTTGGATTCTATCCCAGCCTCAGCACCAACTACATTAAAGCAACTATAGTGATCTTTCAAAATTAAAATCCTACCTCTTCTTTCTGAAGCTACACTCAGAACTATGAGAATAATGTCTAGAAATACTGGTGGTGTTTGATTACATTTTACACTTTTCCACTCCTGTTCTACTTTATAACACATGATCCTATTCAGATAAGAATATTTATTAAAAGAATTGTAGGTTCTACAAAATGTAATATTTAATAGACTGTAGGAAATAAATATATACAGAATGTGAGGTATTAGTAATATGAACACAATATTAATACATTTAACAAGATTCTCTATTTCCCTGAAGAGAACTCTGAGATTACTGGTTCCTATGCTGCCAGGCTTATCTTCCAGGACAGCATAAATATAAAAAGATATATAAAAGATATATAAAAAAGATAAAAATTTGACTATCACCCAGCAAGACACAAAGAAGCACATGAATACTATAAACCATTAATATATTTCAAAAAAGGAAGTCTTGAACACAGATGAAGGCACACACACAACTTCTCCAGTCTCCATTTAAGAAAATCAGACATTACAAAAGTAGTAATTTTAAGCTCTTCTCCTCCTAAAAGCCTCACATCATCTACACGCAACAGTGACAGCCTTTAGCAGTCATATCATAATCCTGCTAGTAAATAAAATTTTCAGGTAAAACTACATTACAGGCAAACAATGAAACAACATTATGTAATACTTTGATTTGATTATTATTCCCTATCGAGTTTCCCTTAAATAACTACAAAAATTGTAATAAAGATTTCCCTTTTTGCTGCAAGACCTATGACATCTGTAATAAGTGTTCTTGAAAGGGCTCCTCCAATTCTGCTGGCTATAGAATAGTAAAGTAACCATCTATAAAAAACTCAGATTTATTGCTGTTTTGCACTAATGGCATCCAGGCTGCTTCTAAAATCAACCCAGATTTGCTCACACAATATTGTTAATAAACATGTAAGGACTATGGTAACTCTCCAAATCTCACTATACCACAATATTCACGCACATAATTTCTAATGCACAGGCAATACAAAACACCTTTAATTCCATTTACCTTCTTCATCACTAATATACATCTGTGCCTCTATAACCCACAAGTAAGATTTTTACAAAGCATCACACTGGCAAAAGAAAAATGACAGTAACTTCTCACCTAAGGCTTTTCAAATGCACTGTAAAAACTAAGTGGTGCCTGAAGTCATTTCAGGTCATCAGAAGTGCACCACAAAAGTGTACTCAGCTCCTAAAGGAATACTTTTATTTCAGGCAATTTTCAACAAGATGTAACTGTTCCAACTTGCACTATGTACGTACATATAAAAAAAAAAGTACCTCAAAATAACCTCACCGAAAATCCTTACAAAAATATGAACTATTCTTGACCATTTTGAGTAATAAATTAGAAATATTTTTAAAAATTTAGAAGAACCTGATGTAGTTTGTGAAATCACACATACAAATATTGGGGGAAAAAACAAAACCAAAAAAAACAAACAAAAAAAACCCCACAAAATAAACCCCAAACAAACAGATCTCTTACTGCCCTAAAACCTTAATTCTACTCCTTGTGCATCCTGTGTGAAAAGAAGCAACCAGGGGAAAAATTACGAGATCAAATATGATTTAAATATCATACAGCAAAAAAGGGATAAGCAAGATTTCATAAAGCTTTGTCACAGATATAACATTTCTCAGCTTTTGAATGGTTGATTTTGCATGCACATAAGGTGTGTGTCATAAGGCATGTTTTTGGTTTTCTTTTTTTGCTGTTGTTGTCTTTGGGGATGAGAAGCTGCTACATAAATTGGCAGCAAAAGAGCATTCAAATCGCAGAGTGGAAAGACCACTTCTTGTCATTGTATGATGGCATTCATGGATGGCTGGATGAAACTATTTTCAACCATCCCAGAGGACTGACACTTTTACCAGGTGAGAAGCAAGTCAGAGAAGTCAGAAGAACCCATTATAATGGGAAATGCTAGGCAATTGAAATGTATTGTACTGAAATGTATTTTACCATACAACTAAGGTCTCAATGTAAAGAGGAAATACGAGTGTTCTCTAACTTCAAAATGGAAATTGTTACAACAACATACTTTTATTAAACTACTGAATTCTTGTAACCATAGCTTCTTTCTTTCCCTTCCTCCCTGCCCTAACTAGCTATTATTAATGACACAGCTAGATACTATGGTAATTTTCTACCATCACAAAGTTTCTTCGCCCACTAAGATAAATTTTGTTAACTAGGAGCTTTTACCATCTAAAAGTTTTATCTAATTATGTCAAAATACTTTAATTAGTGTAGTTAATGAGAAGTCTGTTTATTATTACAATTTGCCAGATAGGCACTCCTGTCTTGTTTAAACTCCTCCCGAAGTAACCTTAAGTTATTCTTGAAATATGCTTAAATTCATGCATTAGCTTAACCTGTTCCATGTCATTATATATTCTATATCTTCACTGCGAAAAGTGTGCTTCTTTTCTATTAGAATAAGAAAACTCTCTAGTTCTCTAGACATAAAATCTTAGTGGAGAAGGGCAGCAAAACAGTTTTTACCTCAGCATAACAAAATCCAGCTTAGCAAATGGGTCTACTTTTACCAGATACTGATGTAGACCGTCATCTTAACCACTCAGATTTCACAGCCAGTATCAGTAATTAAGAGTTTTCAGTACAAAAACAAAATTTCTAGCAATTAAATCATATTCAAATAATAGTTCCAGCCTTTCTGCCTTTGATCAGCAAAGCCTAAAACAAATTACGTCTTCACTTTTAAGACATTAACTGAAGCAAAAGTAATCTTTGCTATTGTGCTTAGACTATTTCTGTCTAATTCTAGTTCAATTTCTGAACTTAAGAACTTTCTTTGTTTTTTAATTCTGTTCATAGCAGCTGTGATCTTTTCCAGGACACAGATACTGAATCCATGGACTGTTGGCTAATGCCTCATTTTAAATAGCCATATTGCTATAAAACTGTAAAGGGGACAATTTTAAAGCTAACAGTTATTTTTAACATCACTTGATCTATCTAGCAAACAAAGAAATGAGATACTGAAATTCTATATCACCTTTATGATTTAATATTTTAATGATGCAGGTTGACCAGGGTGCTTCTCAAACCTATTTGTGAAGTTTCTATAAAAACAGTATGATGGGTTTTGCTCAATAAAAATAATGTAAAGGCCCTACATTGTGATACATCACTTTCCTCAAAGTCTAGTACTTCACCAATCTCAGATCACTTCCAACAAAAAACTATGCCTGAATATCTTCCAGTCCCAAGCTGGCTCATTTCTGGCCAGCCCTGGCTACTGAACCTGGAGATGTGTTGCTGTTCAAATTGGTGTTTAAAGTAATTTTAGGCTTTCTCATGCGCGAGTTTCAGATTGTCCTGTGGTTACAATAAAACCACTTTGAAGAAAGGTCTTAGAAATATTTTTCAGCAACATATTAACAAAAAAGAAGCTGAGCAGAATCCAGTTAAGACAGTTTTGGATCACCTAATTTAATTCTAGAAACTTGCAGCAATTAACTGCAGCATAGAGAAGGAATGTTGGAATGTTGTATTCTAACATTTTTAGATGAGAACTAAACTCATGGTTTTATTTCTATAAATCATGGAAAATTATCAACAGTATAAGATATTATTTAAAACTCGGCCACTGAAAATGTCATATTTATCTGAATATAGATAGGTTAGGGAAACAGAGAAAGGTGTTTAGAAAAATCATCATTGCCTAAAATATAGCTTAGTCTGTATCTATGCATCTCCGGTATCTTCTGCCTCCTTATTGAGAGGAAGAGTACCCTGTCATCAGTAAAATCAAGCACGTTTACTCTTTTCTAGTCACTGTGTAATTTGAACTGGTTATAGTTCAATGACTATGCAATACATCGCATTATCATTCATTCAAGTCAGGCAAACATGGGGGGCTGACAGTATGGAGGGTGGTAATCTATTCATTGAAGGCCAAATATTTCCCCCTCTGAGGCAAGAAACCCTAAGGTTAACTACTATTATTTAATATTAAAGGAATTTAAAGTTATTGTATTTATTCAAATATAGGATCTTGCTTAAGTTTCTTCATAGCAGCATACTCTACATTACACCATTTCATCAACAAAAATATATTAAACCTTTTGCCAATGCACTTGTTATCTTATATTAGTAAATTGAGTTTAGAAAACTACAGCCCGCTCAGCCATTCATGGCCATATTATCTATGCTTAGTGTAGAGTGTACTTGTGTCAGCAGAATTTCTCCACCTCTGTGCAGCACCACATGAATGCTGAGGTACTTCTTCAGGGTTGACACATTCAAAACTAAGACATTTTTTTTCCTAAGCTAAGAAGCCTCAGCAGCAGGCAACCATATCTACAGTGCATTCCAGAAACCAGGAACAGAGTGCAGTGAAAAGAAATTTAAGTAAGGCAGGGAAGTCTACCAGATCAAATAGCCCTGGCTATGCATGAAAAAGAGAGAATTCACCAGAAGAAACATCAGAACAGGGTTAAGAGGAAAGGTATTCATTTCACTGCTACAGAGTCCATATGTGTGAATTCATTCAAATCAAGGGGAGAAACAAACTGACTTAAAGATACAAGAACAGGACTAGAACCATAAAATGCCCTAGTAAGGAAAACAAAGAGATTTGTGCAATTCCTTAAGTTTTGCTATGATTTATCAAGCAAAAGAGCAAGGTGGAAGATCCAAAATGGCATCTGGTCCTAAAGGGTATTAAAAGCCAAGTCCAAAGTCAGTTTCTCATTGCAAGAACCACCCAAGAGAGACGATGAAGACTCAGTTGCCAGTGCCTCTTGCTCTCCATGTCCTACACAGGTGATCCTGGCAAGACCACTGCTGCAGACATGTTCTGGTGTTTGTAGGTATGTGCTTGTGAAAGAGACAGTAAGTGAATTCAGGTCCCTTACAAGATTTTAAAAATAAACATCACTCTCTCATTCTGCAAAATCTTGTATTGAGCTTTGCTCTTCTCTGGCTTCCTACAACATATGAAGCCTCTGCATTTGTCGCCACAATCCATCAGGACTTTTAGGTTGTGTGTGGTGACGTTCATCTACTTAGGTCCAATCTGACTCTGGCACATATCCTGCCTAAGAAACTCTTCCTTGCAAGTTCTTGGGAAAGAAGATACCAGAAGTCTATGTTATAAGCTGTCTGTCTGAAAAGGTGAAAAAAAACCCACTTTAAATTGCAATTATACCATCTATAATGTAACAAATAATTATAAAAAGGGAGATGATCCTACTATTTTACAAGTACTGCTACAAGTTTAGCAGCAAGGCAAGGAAAAAAAAACTTAGTTAAAAGAATTCATATAATGCAGCAGTCTACTGCAGCTCATCTTCAGCAAGTCCACGTTTACCTTCAACAAGCTGTATAAATGTTCTCAGCACTTTTAAAACAAGGTCTTCCAGTTACTTCATGCAGAAGTGTAGAAAAGTCATTAGCTGTTCTAATTGGTTTGAACATCATACTAACTGCACTTGTTTGAAGTTGGCATTGAGGAGTTCATCACCTACAGAACTCTTTTACTGTGACAGTAACACTTGAACACCATTAAATAACGACTGTTAAATAATAACTATATTAGACCAAAACTAAACATACATTATTTGTTTAAAGGTTTTTGCAATATATTTTCTGTTAGTTATAGCACTGATTAAAACACTTACCTATACTTTCAAATGTTAAACATGATTTTACCAAAAAAACCACAAACCCTTTCAAATTTAATTTCTGGTATTTCATATTTCAACTGTTTCCTGAAAAGTTTCAATTACTTTTAGATCCTACCTGAGAGATTCTGCCATCCGCCTTAAGTCTTCATTTTGCTGCTTTAAACGTTCAAGTTTAGCAAGTATCTTGGATAATTCACGGCTAGAGTGATCTGGGTGCTCACTGTCTCGTACCAGGTGTCCACCAATATAAAAGAGCAAAGTTCCCCAAGCAAAGAGGATGAGCATAATCCAACGCCAGGAACCAGTCCATGGCCGCATTTTCAGAAGTTCAATTCACTCCAGAACTGCTTCTGCTCACAAAATAACAAACATTTTAAGTCTTTAGTCTGTACAAAAGTGGACAATTTCAGTTACTCTGCTTCACCACATTGTACCGGAGAAAAATTATTTTGTGTTTATCTTACTGCAACTCCTTAGAGAAGATCTTTATGGAGTTGTACATAAAAAGCGTTAATATCATATCATTCTTCATTGGTATTCTGTGAAAAGAATAAAAAGAAACTGAAATTATAATTCTGATATATAAAAATATATTGGATTGCAATTAAGCTAAAGGTATTGTCATTAACATTCAGGAATGATGATAGACAATGTTACTACTTTGTTAAGGAGAAAGGAAAAAAGATTTTAACTTTCCACAAAAATATGCTAAGCTCAATAACGAACCACATAAAGAATACGCAAATAGTTCTGGGTTTGAAATGGACAGAAGAAATGCTACTTTTTACAAGAAAATGTTTACTCATTTGTGTGTCATTTCACATATTAAAATAGTTCAAAACTCATTCTGTGGTAAAATTAACACGTCTCCTTTACTATCAACAAAGAGCTTTTACCCAATTACAAATTCATCTTCTTTTTTTTTACTTTTATGAACTCTCTTCTCCATTTTTATCATGACTCCCACCCTGTAACAGAAGAGTTATAGCCATTCTAACAATATATTCTACTATTTGTAAGTAGATTGGCCTGGTAGCAGCTGTAATACCCATTACGCAACCTGCAAGCACTGCAAAAAGTGTAAGCAATAATTTCATAGAATCATAGAATCATTTAGGTTGGAAAAGACCTTTAAGATCATCTAGTCCAACCTTTGACCCTACTCTACCAGGTCTGCCACTAAACCATGTCTCTAAGCACCACATCTACACAGCTTTTAAACACATCTAGGGATGGTGACTCAACCACCTCCCTGGGCAGCCT